>ML782832.1:469500-518384 GCA_009831015.1 Picea engelmannii
AATGGAACACCATTTTGATGGTCAGAACTATGAGATATGGAGCTTAAGAATGAAAGTGTTTTTAGAGGCACATGGGTATGATGTTTGATACTCAGTTGTTTAAGGATACACCACTTCAAATAAACTAAATATTGCAGCCAAGAAGGAATTAAAAAGGAACAACAAAATAACAATGGATGTCATCCTAGATAGATTAATTGATATGGGAAAAGCCAAAATGGGACAATGCTCATTAGCCAAAAAAATTTGGGATAAGATACATAATATCTATTCTAAGGGATCTCCTCTTATCATTGAGCCAGAATATGCTAAAGAAGATACGGGGACAAAACGAGAAGAAAGATGTTTGTCATGTTAGATAGATTAAGAAGAAGAAGATTGTGAAGTAGGCGTGGAGGATCTTGAGGCTAAAATAATCAATGCCTTAAGTGAGCTAAGAAAATAAAGGAAGGAAAACAAGTCCCTCAAGGAAGAATTGAACAATTTTTTTGAAGAATCCCAACACATTATCATAAACCTAAAATCTCAATTGGAAGAAGCCAAAGTGATTGAAGAAACTCTCAAAAATTAGTTGGAAGAAAAACATAATATAAATGAGTGTTTGGAAAGCTAAAATAGTATCACAAAGAAAGGAAGTGAAGAAGAGGGAAGATATTTTGAAAAATCATCTTAAGGAAAGATTTGAGGACTTAAACAAGCTTGAAGTAGAATTTAGTCAACAAGAAAGAACACTTGAAGAAGAAATAATCTCCTTGAAAACCCAACTTGAAGACGCAAAGAGAATGGAAGAAGTAATGAAGATCCAGATGATGAAGGAAGAATATTGTGAGAAGCTTGAAGAAGAAGTTGTTACATGCAGGGTTGAAGTTGTCAAGCTTAACAAGAACTTGAAGATCTCTCAAGTACTAGAAGATATTATTAGCTGTCAAAGGTCACCATTTAATAAAACGGGTCTTGGATACAGTAGTGAGACCTCATGTAAATAACATGCAGATATCAATCCCAGCAAGAACGTTGAAAAGAAAGGAAGCTCCACACAACCAGTAATGAAAGTTGAAGAGAAGAGTTCCAGGTTGCCGAAAAGGAAGAATAAAGAGAAGGCTAAGAATTATATAGGCATTCTCAAAGGAAGGATCATGGTCAGCAAGAGTCAAAGAGGAATGAATACAAAAGAGACGTATTTCAAAGAAGACCTTCTATCCCTAGGTATCAAAGAACATTCAATCATTGTGAAGGAAACAACATAAGAAAAGATCAACTAAGGCATGAATTCAGAAGGACTACATCACAAAGAAGATCATTTACTTCCAGGTATCAAAGTTTCTTTTATGGTTTTTGTTTTACTTGTAATAACTTTGGACATAAAGCTATAGAATGTAGAGCTTATGGAAGAAATTTTCAAGCAAGAAATTCTTATGTGGCTCCCTACAATATTGAATGTTACAAATGTCACAAATATGGACACTATGCTAGAATCATGATGGATACTTCCATGAAAGAAAACATCGATATCAGGTATAAGAAGGTTTGGATAAGAAATCAAGAACAAAAAGAGCAGGTGAATGAAGTACTCCCAAAAATCATACTCTCGGGATTTGCAGTAGTGCAAAATCATGATGACTCTACATGTAAAGACGAAGATTTCAATGATGACTTTGCATCAGATTGGATTCATCCAACATTCTAAGCCATCCGGTTTGGAGACTACCAGAAATGTGAATGTTGAATAAGGGGATTCTAAGTAGTTGTAGCCATTGCAGATTAGAGAATTATCTTTCGGCCAGTCTAAAGTGGTTGTTTACAAATTTTGGGAAGAAATATTCAAAGTGGTTTGATGGAGGTGTAGAATGTATCATAACAGATTGGTTAATTAAGAAGTAGTTTTTCAGGATATATCTCCATACAAGTATGAAGAAGTTAGCTGGAAGTTACGAAGAATGTTATTGACACACTTTTGAGGCAGAGATTCATGGAAGATTTCAATCATGTATTCAGGCAGAAACATATTCAAAATAGAATGTTGCATACTTGTAGACTTTGATTTGAAGAGCACAAACTAGTGGACATATTTGATTCAGCTTGAAAAGATATGTAGTGACCAGTTGCGGAATATTCGAAGAAGCTTTCAAAATAATAAAGCGACATAGTAGTCAACAGCATGGGAATTTGTGTAGTAGAGGCATGGACAATTGTTATGACATATGGACAAAAATGAATTCATGAGATATGTGGCAGGTCTAGAAGACAATACTTGACATGAACCAGAGAGGATACATGACAGTGGATGAAAAACTTGAGCTTGAAAGGACTTGCAGAAAGGAATATGGACTAATTGTAAAGCATATGACTCATAGGTAAAGTGTATTGATAGGTGAAACCAGCTAGGAAGGCAAGCAGTGAAAGACACATCAAAACATAGAGAAACCATCAGGAAGAGTTATACTATCAAGAGAATATTGTTGGATGATTATGTCATTGATGTCAGTTCAGTGAAGATGAAAAGCCTTGAAGACTTGAAGTTGAGTAATAAAGGAATATTAACATGAATGTTTTTCATATACATCACTATATTACAGTAATAGGAAGCACCAATGGACAAGAGCACCGGAAGAGAGGAAAGAAAGCATATACAAGATGATTTGGATTTATGAGCATAATGAAATAAATAACAGATTGAATATAATAACACAAAGATACGAACAACAACAACAGATATCCAATGAACAATAACTTCTATTGAATAAATAAAATAGGTTGAAACTGTAAAATTGCAGAACTGAAAACAACTTGCTCGAATGGTGGTAGTTATCTCTAAGAAGAGATGTGGCTGATATGCGCATCCGTCTAAGAAGAATGATTACAATGAGGCTCCAGAGGACTTTTTAACATTACTCATGAATTCCAAAACCATATACATCCAAAAACCTAACCCTAGGAGATGAAACGCCAAAATTTATGTGGGCCCCATTGGGTAAGTTGGTACCTCAACTTCCCAGGGTCATAAATTTTGCATACGACCTCCGCTTTAGGCACATTATAGCCCGTTGGAAAGGTATTTTCGAGAAATACACATTAATCTATCAAAATATGACTCTATCTACAATTTGATTGTGGCAAGCCAAAAAAAACATTGTTTAGGGCCCCAAAACGACCCTGGAAGTACAGAAAGATGTACTAACATGAAAAATTCCAAAATAAGCCAGTTGGATTAGGTGAGCGGCCATCAATATCCACTTGGTAGTTTTGTAGGTCTTCAGATAGCTCTGAAAGTGTATAACCCACAATTACAAATAATTACAAAAGAACGTGTTGAACTAAGACTGTCAAAAGGACCCAGTTGGAATAGGTGGGTGGCCACTAATATCCCACCTGGATCAGTCCTCCACCCTTAGGAAGAAATAGTCTCCATTGCGTTCAGTGCCCCCATCAGGTGAGGAAAATTTTGTTGAAGTTTTCCATGGGTGAGCCATTTTCCTTGGTGTAGGAGTTGCCCTTCCTTGACAACCCAATAAATTTGGATCCTCTACTAGCGAGTGCCCTTGACCTGTGTGTCCACTATCTTATCAGTGGGTTCCTATTCCATGTAGTCAGGGTTGATCTCTGTTGGTTTCAACTGTTCTCTGATCTCTGAGGTGTCCAATAATGGTGGAAAATATGGTTGGAGGAGGTCCACATTGAACACTAGGTGCAAGCCAAGGAAGCGGGGGAGTGTAAGGTGTTCTTTCTGCAAATGTAATTGGACCTTGTCTCCCACTTGAAACTTGTGCGGTACCCGGTGTTGATCATGGTACTGCTTGTACTTAGCATTGGATTTCTACAAAATCTCATGGACCTGTTGGCGGATGTGTTGAATCTTCTCAATGAATCTAGTGGCTTTGTCAGCCTCAAACTGAACATGAGAAGATTATGTCTGTGTGGTTGCAATAGGTAGTGCAACATCAATGGGACCGAAGGGTTGGAATCCCAACCCCTCCTAAAATGGGCTATGGTCGGTGGAGCTATGGAGAGCCATGTTGTAGTTGTTTTTAACATAGGGAATAATCTCATCCCATGTATGTGAATTCTTAGAGTTATACATGCGCAAGATGTGCACAATCATCCAATTAACAACCTTTGTCTGACCATCGGTTTGAGGGTGGAAGGAAATGGATTTAATGAGCTTGGTATCCAAAATGTGTTGAGGAACCTGTTGTCTCGATCTGAGATGATGGTTTGTGGTATCCCAAAATGGACCCACACTCGTTCGAAGAAGAGATTGGTAGTATATGTCGTTGTGATTCTCTTCTTGCAAGTTATGAGAATGGCCATATTTGAAAATTGATCAACCACCACAAATACATAATCATTGCCTTGCTTGGTGGATGGAAGGCCAGACATATAATCCATCAAGATGGATTCCCAAGGCCTCTCGGGAGTAGGAAGAGGGATGTATAAGTCTTCTTTCTTGATGGTTGGCATGGAAATGGCACAGGCAGTGCAAGATATAATATACTTGTTGACATCTTGTCAAAGTTTTGGCCAATAAAAGTGTTTCTGTAGAACAGCCACAATTTTCTCCACACCAAAATGTCATGCCATTCAATTGTAGTGAGCCTCCCAAATCATCTTTGCACGCTCACTTGCAGGAACACAGAGGTGGTCCAAATGGCATAACAATCTATCCTAAATATGAAAATCAATGACATTCACACATGTACCCAAGACTGGATAGGTGGTGGTGAAATTAGGATATTGTTGATAAAGTTGGGGCCACTAAGATGCCTCATGCCCAAAGGAATGGAGCACGGTGGTGAGTGCATCCACGGGAGGTCGACTAAGGCAGTAAACGACATGATTTGTGCTCCTTGTCTTATACTTGATGTTGATATGGAACTGTTGCAGGTATGTGGACCACTTTTGATGGCGTTCGTTCTACAACTTCCCCTATGTCTGTATGAACTGCAAAGGCTTGTGATCAGTTTGGATGATTGTATATTTTCCCAGAATGTAATGTTTCCATTGACGAAAGACTTGTACAATGCAATGCAATTCCTTGTCATAGGTGGGGTATTTTCGAATAGTATATGAGAGTGTCTCATTATGGTATGCTACTAGATGACCGTGTTGAGTGAGAACTGCACCTACAGCATAGTCGGATGCATTAGTCTCAATCTCGAACGGTTGTTGTAGATCGGGTAAGAAGAGTACTAGAGTTGAGCACAAGCGATGCTTCATATCATCAAATTCTCATTGTTGTGCCTTACCCCACGTGAACTTTTCCTTGCCACCACCCTTGGTCACTTGGCTGAGGGCCCATGCAATATGGGAGAATCCCAACACGAACCGTCGATAGAAGTTGGCAAGTCCCTAGAATCTTCGAAGCTTGGTTAGTGTGGTCGGGGATGGCTAGTTACAGATGACTTGGATCTTAGTTGGATCCACATGTACCCCATGTTCATCAACAATGTATCCCAAGTATTGGACCATGTTCATGCCAAAGGAGAATTTTTCCAAGTTGGCATATAGCTTGTGTTGTCATAGAGTGCTAAAAACCTTCTGAATATGTTGCATGTGCTCCTCCCAAGTTATGTTGAAGATGAGGATGTCATCCAGATATACCACCAAAAAATAGTTGGTGAAGGGTCTCAATACATCATCCATCAACCTCATGAAATTTCGTCATGCATTTGTTAGGCCAAAGGGCATGACCAGCCATTCGAAGAGACCTTTAGATTTGAAATTTGTCTTCCATACATCAGTTAGTTCGATGGGAAACTGGTGGTAGCCATACTTTAGTTCAATCTTGCTGAAGAACTTGGCCCCCCTGAGTTGGTCAAGAAGGTCATCAATTCGGGGAATTGGGTATTGGTTCCTGACTTTGATTTTGTTTAATGATTTGTAATCAATACAGAGTTTCCAGGTCCCGTCTTTATTATGCACCAGTACAATTGGGATTCCGCAAGGGGAGGAGCTAGGTTTGATGTTCCCCTTTCAAAGAAACTCTTGGATCTGACACTTGATTTTTTCATTTTACATTAGCGAGTGATGATAAACTGGTCCATTAGGCAGAGGTGCATCGAAGGTTAGATCAACTGGATGCTTGACTTGGCAGTGCGTCAGTACCCCGGTGGGTGAGGAGAATATGTCTTTGTACTCTTCCATGATTTTGTCTACTTGCTTCTGCTGTAAAGAGAGGCTCTGTGTAGAGGTCACTGATGTGGCAGCAACCTTCTACTTACTGTGAGCGTGGATCACAAAGAAGACGAACTTCTCGGTCTGTGAAATGACTTTACTTCATTGCTTAGAAGAGATTAAAGAAATAGTGATAGACGGCGCTACCTCTGGTATCCTATACAATTGTCTACCAAAAGTAATAATAATATTGTGGGGTCTAGACTCATACATAGCATGTCACTTCCACAAATATAGTTGTCCTAAAAGAACATCACAAACTTCAAGGGGAGAAATATCACACAATACCTCATCTTTGAAGGGCTTGATTCCATAGGGCACACGACATTGTTGGATGGCACGGAGATCTCTTCCTTGGTGAAGCCAACTGATGGTGTAGGGCTATAGGTCTGGTATCATTGGCATGTCCAGCCACTTGATGACCTCTATTGATATCAGGTTCTTCTGACTACTACTATCGACAGTGAAATGAAGTGGAGCCCCCTTTATCCACATATGTGAGTGAAAGAGGCATTCCCCTTCTTCTGGTTCTTCTGGTTCGCTTGGCTAGAATTTGGTGGTAACAACAGTGGCGCTGGGTTTGGCATCGATAATATTCTTCCCTCCATCTAGATTTGATTTGGAGTGAGAATCTTCCTCTGACTTGGAAGCTTTCAGCTCGACCAGCAGTGACTGCTTGGAGTGACATTCTTCGGTGTTGTGCCAAGGGATTTTATGGTATTCACACCACTTGGCACTTTCCCCTGTCCTTCTTCGACTTATCATTACCCTTCTTATGTTGTGGCTTGGACTGGTTTTCCTAAGAGTGGCCATCTTTTCTCTATCCCTTGTTTTTTGGATTGGGGCTGCCTTTTCCCTGCTTCGACTGTGAGGAGTTTGTAGATCCAAACTCTAGCCTCTTCTGCTTAAATTTTTTCTTGATATTGAAAACATATCTATAAGTCGTACCTAATGATGTGATGTCTAGAAAATCCATTTTTGTTTGAATGTATTTATGTAGACAGCCACGACATTTGAACACCAGTTTTCATTTAGAGTCTTTGATAGCCAATTTGGTGAGCAGGGTATGGAAAATATTGGTGAAATCTGGTATTGTCTGGTCCCTTTCCTGACGTAGGGTGGTCCATCTTGTGTACTAGTCCTCATAGCTTCCAACATGGTAGTATTTTTCTTTAATGGAATCCCTGAAGGAATCCCATGTGGGGGAGACCTCAAATATTGCATATTCCTTTATGGCCCTTTGCTTAGAGTAAGTATCGCAACAGTCCTTAACATGAGGGATGGCCTTGAGGAGTGAAAAAGTAATATTTTCCCTATCGAAAAAATTGTGGACCGAAAAATACCCTTCGAGTAGATTCAACCATTTATATACAACATCTGCATCTATCGATCCTTCAAATAACGGAATATCAAAATTTACTTGTACCTTGAAGGGGGTTGCATGGCCACTTGATGAAGATGTGTCTCCTATGGGCAACCGTCGAAGGATATATGCAAAGTTGTCCATCATTTCGTTCCTTTGTTGCACAAGGGCTTCCTCGAGCAAAATTTTAAAAGGATCTCCTGCAAAGTTGTCCCCCATGAGTTTTTGTTAGGTTCAACGTGGCTGATCTTGCAAAGGCTCGATGGGTTTGAGTCCCAACTTCTTGTACCCAGATCTTGTCGAGGACATGCACGAAGAAAAATAAATGAAGAGTAGACCGCTCTGATACCACTAATCCGGATTTATGAGCGAAACGAAATAAATAACAGATTGAATACAATAACAAAAAGATACGAACAACAACATTAGATATCCAGTGAACAATAACTTCTATTGAATAAATAAAATAGGTTGTAACTGTAAAACTGCAGAATTAGAAACAACTTGCTCGAATGGCGGTAGCTATCTCTGAGAAAAGTTGTGGATGCTACGCGCATTCGTCTGAGTAGAATGATTACAATGAGGCTCAAGAGGCCTTTTTAACATTACTCATGAATTCCAAAACCCTAGACATCCAAAAACCTAACCCTAGGAGATGAAACACCAAACGTTATGTGGGCCTCGATGGGTAAGTTGGTACCTCAATTTCCCTGAGTCGTAACTTTTGCATACGACCTTCGTTTTAGGCGTGTGATAGCCCATTGGAAAGTTATTTTTGAGAACTACACATTATGTCGTCAAACTCTAACTAAACTCTAACATTGTTTAGGGACCTCAAATGACCCTGGAAGTACAGAAAGATGTACTGACATGAAAACGTAAAAAATAATCCAGTTGGATTAGGTGGGCGGCCACCAATCTCCACTTGGAAGCTATGTAGGGCTTCAGACAGCGACGAAAGTGTAGAACCCATAATTACAAAGAATTACAGAAGAACGTGTTGAACTAAAACTGTCAAAAGGAGCCAGTTGGAATAGGTGTGTGGCCACCAATATCCACCTAGATCACAGGAAGCCCCAAATTGATCTACATGACATCTTGCAAAATAAGATAGGGGAAGAGAAGTCATCAGAGACAGTTACCCTTAATGTCAAAGGAGAAGAGAAAGAACAAAAGCATAAGAAAAATATTAGAGGCATGAATAT
This sequence comes from Picea engelmannii, assembly GCA_009831015.1. NCBI lineage: Eukaryota > Viridiplantae > Streptophyta > Pinopsida > Pinales > Pinaceae > Picea > Picea engelmannii. Next base: position 478,240 of record ML782832.1, read on the forward strand.
AGGGGAAGCACATGAAGACATAGTGAGATTGTTCAGAGAATGTATATTGTCATGGGGAGTCATTCTTTGCTATTGATATCAAAAGGGAAGAGAAATATCAGGAGAGATAGATAAAAAGCATGAAGACAGGGGGATCATCCCAACAGAAAGTCATCATTTTCCATTGATATCAAAGGAGTAGAAAAACATGACGAGAGAAATATCGAGAGCATTGGTCATAGGGGGAGTATCAGTGTTGTCATCAATGCCAAAGGGGGAGATTATTGGATAGTTGGTTGTCATTGATGGCAACCCTAGATGTCAACCCTAGAAGAAGTCCAAAAGATGGGTGTATTTGGAGAAGTCTCCATAGTGGTCCCCTTATGGTGTATCTCTAAGCATGGCCCTCACAAGAATACGCTTTGAAGAAGTATACAAGAAGCCCTGGAAATATGGTTAAGTGGTTAAGAATCCCTAGAGGTGTGGTCATGAAGCCTAAAGTTGTTTGAAGAAAAAGAGTGCAAAGGACATTGTAAATGTATGCACAAACATTATAGACACATATTCCTCGTCATTCTATTTCCAACAATAGGTGGTATGCCACGTGGTTCCTCACGATTGAGGAGATGTTCCCTCTTGAAGATGGAAGCCCTGAAGTATGGTTAAGAAGCCCTAAACAGTTGTAACAAGAAGTGAAAATTCAACCCTAAATTAATTAAAAGAAGAAACGTTGTTGCAAATAAGAAGTTACAAGTCGACCCCATTGCAATGAATATTAAAATAAATATTAAGGATATTGTTGGTAAAGTCGGCCTCGATGGAATAATCATTAAAAAATTAAATTGAATTTTATTTGGGTCAAGTCGGCCCTAAAAAGAGGGTGCCAAATCTAGTATAAATAAGGAACCTAGGAGTTCATTTGTCACATCAAATCAAGTGATATTTATCTGAGGTAACCAATGATATCTGAGGTGAATTTAAGAGGGAAGATGAAGTGAAGAAGGGTGAAATTCCAAGGGAGGATGAAGTCTTGTGATGATGTGTTCTAAGGTATGTTATTTAAAGGACATATTACCATTTTCGCTATAATTTTTTTTCTAGAATGATTCAGATGGAAAAACTTGGAGGATGTCAAGAATACATATCATGGTACATGTGGTAAAAACGTTTGCTTCCGGGTCATTGTATTTTTGGATATACATTCTGTGGAAGATAAGGTTTTTGACTTGTCTTGAAACTAGTCTCAAATAGGTGTTTTGAGAAAAACAATCATAACTTCTTAGTAGAGGTTCCAAATTATATGACATGAATTGCATTGGAAAGAGTATAGTTCGTAGTATGTTTTTTGAAAGTTTTAGAAATAGATATCAAATATTGAGCGTGTGGCATGCTCTACAAGTTCTCTCTCTAGAATATTTCAGAATTCATCAAGGCCTTCCATTTTCGCTATAACTCCTTTTCAGGGACGATTCAAGGAGCGAAACTTTGAGGAATTTTAGAGAATAAATTGAATAACATTGGGTACAAGTTTCAGACCTTTATTCATTACATGTACATATTTATTCTTGTTTAAAGTTAAGGTTTGTGACTAATCCAAAAACTAGTCCCGCGAGACTAAGGTAAACTTTGATGAAGATGGTATTCTCTTGTTTCTAAACATGAAGAAGGTATGAGGGTCTGTGATGGTATGCACCAAGTTTATCACATGTTGAGAGGTATGTTTTTATATGTATTTTGAGGGTTATGTCTTCATACATGCTTGAGGCATGTTTTGGAGATTTGTGCATATGCTTTGAGGCACATCCTAGGTGTATGTATATGTTTGGTACATGGTTTGAGGCATATCTATTAAGGAATATCGTTGGTACATATCTTGGATATATTGGCATATATCTTTGGCATGTGGTTTGAGGAGCATATTGGATATTGGGTATATGGTTTGAGATGTACTTTGGTATATGTTTACATGTTTGAGGCATATCTTGGTACATAGTTGATGGATGTGATGGCACATGTTTTGGTACATGGTTGATGGATGTTATGGCACATGTTTGAGGCATATCTTGGAACATGGTTTATGGATATGGCACATTCTTGTTACATGTATGATACAACACACATGTCTTAATATATGGTTTGATGCACATCTTGGTGATGGTGTCGGTGTATGATTTATGAGAGTGGATCTAGACTTGTTGATGATGGTGTTGATGATGAGGTATCAATATCAATGACAAGTTGATTATCAATGACAGGTTGATTATCAGTGACAATGACTGTACTAGTGAAAGTGACAATGACAGTGACAGGTTGAGTCTACACTTATATTTCAGGATACAAGGAAGGGGCAAGGAAAGGGGTTTGTAGCCTCCTTACGGTTGGATCCAGAGAATACAGGGAGTTGGATATTCCTTTAGGTTGGGGCCTGCAAATCAGGGGGTCATATCCTCCTTCTAGTTGGAGCTGGAGAATACATGAAGTTGGAGCTTCCTTCAGGTTGGATCATGTAAATCACGGGGTTGGAGCTTCCTTCCAGTTGGAGCTAGAGAATCTAGGGAGTTGTAGCTTCCTTCAGGTTGGAGCCTGTAAATAGGGGGTTGGAGCCTCCTTCTAGTTGGTGCTGAAGAATTTTGGAAGTTGGTCCTTCCTATGAATGTAATATTTTGACATATAAGAAAGCATTATGTGGTTTTCTCCCATTTGGGTTTCCACGTAAAATTATAGTGTATTGTGTATATGTATTTATGATGTGATGCATAATTTGTGGTTATATATTAAATGCAATCATAAGTGAATGGAATCATTGAATATTACATGTTATGATTTAAAGTGGTAAAAAGTGTTCAATATTGATTCACCCCCCCTCTCAGTATTGGTAAGTATTCCAACAATTACAAATTAGAAAAACATCTCAATTGCTTTATATACCCAGGACCAAAGTTTCAAGTAACGATTGTAGATGGAGGTCCCATAAATTTTTATGGGAAGTGCCATAGTATTAAGCTCAACATGGGGGAGTATTTTTTGGATAGTCCCATGATTTCCATCCAAATGGGTGGCGTTGATGTTGTATTAGGGGTCCAATGGTTACAATCATTGGGAACATTGGCCCTTAATTTTCAATATCTTTTCATGAGATTGTTTTTATATGGTAAGAAATTGAGCTTAGAGGTATCCAAGGGAAACCCTCTAAGGTGATAATCTCTAATAGCATGACAAAATTACTCAAAAAGGGACACCATGGTGAAAGTGCCATATGTTCCTAGATACTTGTCACCATATGATTGCGCCACATGTCCTTGCTGACGTGGATCTCCTAATGTGTTGACGATCACAGGTTCATATGAATACTTGATCCAACGACTATGATCAGTTTTTAAATCAATGGTCCAGATTCATTTCGGCCATTCATGCCTCTGGGGCTTCGAGATACTTGAACTCTGAGAGGTTCAATCCCTCTGAAGTGCATTTCACCGAAGTAGATCGGACGATCGATTTTTTATCTGCAGTTAAGTGGACGGTCCGCACAACCTCAACAAGGAATTTTGTTCACGGCCTTCTCATTGTGCACTTCTTAGGATCTCGACTGTGAATATTCCTTCTTAATGGATGGTTAGATCTTACTTCAGAGCTTTGGCTCTTTGGGACTCCGTGTTGCTAGAACTTTGAGGTAGTTCAATCCCTCCAGAGTGGTTACCTACCGAATAAGTTATCATACTATGATGACTGCTTGTTGTTAGTTGTTTAGTAAACCTTACACTATCCTTCCATTGCGCTTGATTTAAGGGTCATGATTCATCTTGGAGTAGATCAACGATCAGGGATGATTGCGGAGTCCCAACTAGCACGATGTTTAAAATCGTCATCGAATTCCGCAATGGAAATTGCTCGTTGGTAGTGGAACCGACGCCAACCATTGATCTTTCCAAATCTACAGATCGATGGTCTAGGAGGATTGTGGAAGTTAAATATGTGCGGATGTTAGTTTTGCCTCCAATATCCACAATTTCTGTCCACCACAGATCTTACTTGTGTTGATCCGACGGTCAAGACTTAATCGGGTGTTGATCCGATAGTCCTTCTCTATAGTTCCCAGATATGATGAATTTTATAGTATTCTGTTGAATTCATCCTTTGACACTCACGATCTAGTTTGATTCCTTATCGAAAGGCTCATGTGTGTCATCTCTTCTGAGATTCGATTAATGTTCTTCATTTTGGTCTGTTCATCGTTATTTCTTTGGAGATTTTAATAACATTCTTATGTGCCATGTTTGTCATCAATGACAATTCATCATCACATCACAATGATCTTCGATTGTTGACATCAATGACAACACATCAATGAAAATATTTCCAACATGTTCCAGGCACGGACACGAGGTGAGGGCCACGGGTGACATGTGCCCTCGTCAGGGGGTGAGGCATGTCACGTCTTAATGGGCCCAAGGGTCTGCAAAACATCTGTATCCAAGTGACACGTGGCACCTCAATCATGGGTCCACATCACTCTAGGTGACATCAGCGATCCACGTCGACCCCCTAACATAGCCTTCTAACATTCGTTCGATCTCGCGGTCAAGATATGTCCACGTAGACCCCTCAATCTACAGCTCTTGTTACTTCATAGATTCGGCATTCAGGAGATTCGTTATGCAAACTCCCCGTTTCTCCCGAAGTTGGTCAGCGTCGGGTTGACCATAGTCTAGATCTGACGGTCAGGGAGGATCCTGAAGTGTCCTCAGATCCATGACTCACATCACTTCGTTGATTCGACGTTCAGGGTTTTTGGAGGTGTCACACCCCAAATCCTCTGGAGTGTCAAGTCTCTAGATTATAACATCCGACGACATGCGTCACTAGAGGCAACGACCAGGATTCACTCCAACCTTCGGAGCAATTGAAATTTTAGCTCCATAGAAACTTTCTTCTCATTTCCTCTGGAGTGATGAGCTCCCAGACCATGAGATCTCCTACCATGTGGCCTCTCATCCAATGATTCAAACCCACTTTGGGCTTCGAGACTTCATTCCCTTCACACATCAATCGCCTAGATCTCTCGAATTACTTGTCTCTCAGATACACTTAATTCGTGACAAATGGCAGGGGCAACGGTGATGTGTGTTGCACCTACGACGTGTGATGGTTGATAGATGTTCAAGAGGGGTCCTCCACGGACTCCCAGATCGACAGTTGAGAAGGATCCTGAAGGATCCGAGGATCAACGATTCCCTCGGTACTTTATAAATTTGGCCTTCGGGGGTTTTGGAGGTGAAACGTCTCATTTCTATAGAAGCGGTCAATGTTGGGCTGACTACATCATAGATCCAATGGTTGGGATCATTCCTGGTCATCCTCAGATCTACATCCTGCATCACTTCGCGACCAGTAAGTAGATCGAGGTTTAATGTGAGGACGGGTTCCATGGTAACGGGTAAATGACCGCTAGTTGTCGGTCCACCATTAAGCCATCGACTTGACAGGTCTCCTACGGCGTAATTTTGTCTTTTCAATACCTATTTACCTGGGGCGTTTGACTCTCAAAGTCCCGAACAATTAGCTCCCTCCGAACTCAACCCAGGGTTCCTAGGCCTTGGTTATATGGTTCCTCCGAAGATTTTCAGGGGGCTACACACTCTTAGTTCTCGGCCAGAAAATCGCTAAGGCCATGATCATGAGCCCTCTGTCACACAGATGAAAGGTTTGGGGAATGTGCCCCCTTGTCTACACTCTAAGAGTGTTATACTTCTTGAGATTATTGGTACTTCAAGTGAAATGAGGGGACGCTCCCTGTGTTTCTTCCAGAGTTTAGAACTTAGAGAGTTCTCCACTCCTGCGTAGCTTGTGTATGCTTTGTGCACCTTTGCGCTACCTCTATTGAGACTAATGAACTACCTTATCCAGGAGGCCCAGAATAACTAGGAGTGTAAACACACACATGTGAAACTGTGCCCAAGGTTGACAGACTCACAGTTCATTTGTTTTAACTTGAGCCACTATAGGGCTCGAGCATTTACGTGTACAAACCAACATAGTCAAGCCAAATATAAAGGAACACAGTCCAACCATCAAGAAAACATGCACATCTCTAAACATTCACAGGATATCCAAATTTATTTCACATTTACAGCTCAAATATACAGGGTATGAGAATACTTATCTATTTCCGATTGTAGACAACTAACTAACTGTGGGTGTTCTCCTTTCCACCCAACCATAGGCTCAGAGGCATTCATTCTTATCACTCTGGCCATCCCCATGACGATTCATGATATCACTAGGGAACTATGCCATTTATCATATACCTTCTCTCTGTCACAACATCTCTACGAGGTTTATCAGATGCTTCCACGGCATCAAGCTCGCACCCTTCCTCTTTTCTTCTACATGTATGGATCACATGTTCCCCTTTGTGCATGCATTATTGTCTTGTATCTCTGCTACTCTCTATAGAGCCTCATGTGCGGGCCTCTTCCTCTGTGTCTTCTCCTTGTTTCTATTTTATGTATATCTTTTCCTAGGATGGTTGTCGACCTATCCTATTCCTTCTATCAGAAGGAAACTCGAGTCATCCTGGTCTGCCAGAACCTGCGGTACTTCAGGCTAACATTCTTCAGTTAGAACATCCTTCCATTCATGGGGTTGGTTGATTATCCAACCACCAGTCCTTCCACCATTAAATGATTCATCTCTTTAGGATCTGGATGAGGCTTATTATCTCAGCAAAGGGAATTTGGGTCATTTGAACTAATGAACCCTCTCCATAGTTTCCTCATTCTTTCCTCTAGTGATATCATGGCCAGTACTTCAAGGCCTTACCCCCATAGTCAGTCATTGGAAAATTTAAATAATACATTTACATTGTTCCCATGCCATAGCATGGTGATCATGATTAATGATTAATTACAAGTTGGGGGGGACATGGGTATTACAATCCCCTTCCCCTTAAAAGGAACATCGTCCTCTGTGTTCTTTCTTAGTAACACATGTCATGCCTTTCTCATTCAGATGCTTTTAAAGTCTTGATCCTCTTTCTTGGTCGGGTCCTTTTCAGACTATTGGCCTTCGTCACATTTCAATAATCTTGGACAACAAGCATATTAATCACAACTTTCATGTGTAAACCTTTTACTGTTGCATAAAATTCAAGAAAATTTCATAACTTAGCACAATACTCATCTATGCAATTCATGGATTCGTATCCACATGGTTGTCTTGTTTTTCTTGGCTCACTGTTTTTCCTGGACATACCCATTGTGTGCATGATCCCAATCAATAGTTTATAAGAATTATCAAAGTCTCATCTTCCTTGTTGTCACTCACCTTCCAAGCCCACACTCAGGCATCCCCTTCTCTGCTATACAATTCCTTGGGCGATCCATTTTTCCTTGCCAAGGATTTCTTGCTCAATAAGAATTTCAGAGACTTCATTGAGCCTTATAGTCGAGGCGTCCCTCAGACTTTCTCTGTCAAGGCATCCCTCCGGCTTGTGTTGCCACAACACAACATATTCTAGGTGATCATGGCTTACCATAGGGTTCTCATGTCTCAACAGTAGCATCTTTCACGCTTTTTGACCTAACATCCTTCATATGTCCTCCCTAGACAGATATTTTTCATCTCACCTATATCACATGTATACAAAATTATGAGAAATTATCATCAATTTCAAATTCAGAATTTTCTTGCAAATTTGTTACCCACAAATTTCCACTTTCCCCATTTATTTTCAGATCTGTTCCACACAGGAACTAGATTCACAAGTATGGGACTTTCCTTCACATAGCAGTTTAGCTCAACATGCAATTGGTCTTCCTTATGGGCTTACAACATTTCCATATCCAAGACCCCTTTTTTCCTCCTGCAAATTTAACATTCCTCAGCTAAACAAATTGTTAGTTTTCACGCACATTATATTTTCAAACGATGCGTTCTAACAGTCCAAGTCATTTTCAACTATTCAAGGGTACAAAGAAAAAAAAAAGGGAAGTATTATTATTTATGTAAGCATCCCTTCAACATACTAAATTTTCCAAATGCAATTCAAATATTAAATTACTTTAATCAATGTGCCAATATTCATGGCCACATTCATACCCAATGCACCATTACATTGATTTTCAAGCTGCCACACTTGGTGACAAACACTCTGCTATGGTGTGTTGGAGTTTAACCAAACTCTTCACCATATGGCTTATTCCTTCTCGTTTACTCTTACAGCAGTACTATGCTTCCTGCTACAGGTTGATCATGATACCAAATCAACACACATGAAGCTAAATGTTTCTCTTGAATACACCCAAGCATTCTTCCTCCATTAGTAACCAGGGTGCCAACACTCATGACCACCCAATTTTCTCTTTTCTTTAACACCTATTCATTGTCTGTCCTTTATGCAAACATGCATTTTCTTGCAAGGATTATAACCCATCCTTGACTAGCATAGACTTCCTCTGCTTGAAGTTGTCCATCATTGGCAATTGTCTTCTCAACAGCTCCAATTTCTTTCTACATTAGTAAATCAATCTCTGGTACTAGAGAGATACAATAAACAACCAGTAAGGAGACAGGGAACCCTTCCTTGGTCCAACTCCTTCTACACAGCCCTAGAATTTCAGTCCAACTGAGTTATTCTGATGCACCTCATGTTCTCTTCCCACAGTTATGCCCCTATTTGTCTTAGGGTGCTCTAAACCCCAAAGGGTTGTTCAGAATCGATCTTTATTCTCTCTTCCTATTCGATCACTAACAAGATCAAATTCTCTTCATCATTTTGACGAACTTTTTCCCATAGAACCGGTCCCTGCGACCACAGTCTAACGTAGAGTGCTAAACTCTATCTTCCTTGACTAGCCCAGAGGAACTCTGTTTTCTCTCCATGCAGACGAGAGTTGTGACCTCTACTCTATTCTTTTTAGGCGTTATCCTTTCAGCTCTCGTCTCCAGGCACTATGACCATGGATTAATCCCTTATATGTTGATCAACGGTGTAGATCTGTCTTCCCCCAAATCCAATGGTCGCAAGGGATTACAGAACCTCAACTAGCTCGTGGTTTAACTCTCCTCTCGATCTCTGCAATGGAAGATGCTTGTCGGTAATGGAATCGATGTGAGTCATTGATCTGTTGACCCGTCAAGATCAATGATCCTGGTTGATTGCGGATTCTGAACCCGCGCGATCGTTAACTCATCCTTCGATCTTCGCAATGACTACGGGTCGTCGATATTATCCTTCAATCAATTTTAAACCACATGATTCCAGATATAATAATTCTGACACAAAAGTGTTTGATAGAGAATTTAGATTGAGAATAGAGATTCGATTTGCTAAATTCAACCACAGAACCCAATCACAGTACGAGTTTACGCAACATTAACGCATGGGCTCCTTGCAGGTTCACCCACCGATCGTTCATAGATCGACGGTTCACAGTGATTTCAGAACCCCAATATGCTCGCTCTTTATTGGAGAGTTCAATATCTAGAATCTGAAAAGTGTTCACCCAACTCTTTTAATCGTGGTTATCGATCATCCACCCCAACGAGATCAATGGTGTTGGTTGTTTGTGGACCGTGAACTAGTATGCCTGTTAATTTCGCCTCTGCGCTCTGCAATGATCCCTGACCATCGATCTAATCGAATGGTTGATGTTTGATTCGTTAACTCCAATGGATCTTGAAGTCGATATGACGACTGAGATCGATTTTCCCTGCGATGAATGGCTCGCATTCATCTCCTCTGTCAGATTCTTGATTAACCGAATTCAATGAGGGTTTTCTTCTTAAATCATACCCTACTTAGGTATTCATGGCATACAACTTCCTTTCAAACTTTCGTGCATAACATTAAGACAATAAAACATTTTCAGACATGTCCTAGCATATCTTTATGCACTTCATCACATTATCCTTAATGTTTTCGTGGGTGCAACACAAACAGTTCTCGATTGTTTCTACAGTAATATGACCACCATCATTATGGTGTCAAAACATTTACTTTCATCACCGTGCCATCTTTCTCATCCCATAGATAAACATAAAACATAGCAAGAAAATAATTGAGGGCTCTCCCTTTCTTTCAAATTACTTGTCTATTTATTTTCCTTTCTCTAGATGTACTTGTTTCCACAGTTGTTCTTTTAAGCCTACGACTCTATTAAATAATCCATAGTTCTTAGGGTGAGAAAAGTGTTCATCCTTTTCTCCTGCTTTGCTTATGCAATCTACTTCTTTTTGTGATCTTCGTGCTCTTTAACTTGAGTGGACTTGGTTAGGCTCACCTTAACTCTTAGGATACATCAAAATGCTTTAATAAAAAACCTTTTGTTCATAATGAGCCATGACCCTGTGCACGCTGCACATTACCATTCAATTATCATAATGGTCTATACTTGTGGGTTAGTTTTCCACTCATATATTTTGTTTTAGAATGTAATACATGATTCTTATATAAATAGGCTTGTAGCCCACTTCTCAATTCTCAACAATCATTAAGGTGGTGACTCCATTCTCATGACAGAGTCTTCACACAGTTCTTCCACAGGGAACTCCTTCAGCATGCAACTTCCTTATTGTATATCCTTCTCTATCTATGATGGCCTCAACCTTGAGTTAGTTTCAGTTGTTTACCAAATATTCCATAAGGAATATAAACATGCATCTTTGTTATGCATCCAGATTATTTGTCCAGACATATTCCTTGTTTTGCTAACTTACATCCATGATGCACTTAACCACATGCATAATCATAAATCATTTAACTTATGATTGTTCACAATTGTTCTCATGTAGTCCCTCAAAGGCTTAATCATGTTGCCTTTTTTCATGACAATGGAGCATCCTTGCCCATTTACTCTTTCATCTGTTTATATTAGCCTTTCCTGAGGAAATGGAACACATTCCCCTCAAGCTATCATTCAAAACCAATCTTTCATGACTCCTCATAATAGAGTCGGCCATGCATCCATGGTATTCATTCAATATTGGCAAGTGCAATTCTTGTCTTACATGTCACTCATCAAGGCAACCATATTGTGTCTTTAGTATACATATATTATTACATCATACATGTGTGTCACTTTCACATTTAATATCATTCATACCTAGTTGGTATTAATATCAGGCTTCATATCAAGAAGCTTCATAATGCATTAAATCCATGCACTCAAGCCTATACACACCTATCCCAAATGTACATCATGCAAGCTCATTGCTTGCACACTTTCCATGTCATACATGCACATGGACATATCAAACTTCTAGATCCTTTTCCCTAAGATCTTACTGCCATTCTCAGAACAAGTTCCATAGAGATACTCAACGCTGAGCTTCCCTCTCATTTGGGAGCTTGCAGTCATTCACATGCTATCCACATGGAAGTTGAATCAAACATAGTCATAACTATGTTCCTATTCTATACAATAATAGCTACAAAGAAAACACTCTTTCCTCAACCTCCATAGAATATTACCCAACTTATAAATACAATATGGGCAATTATAACCATGCCCAAGATAACAGAATCAGCCAATTTGGATTCCAACTAGTCTTGGTCAGCAGACCCTTTCAATAAAGGAAATCCTTATTACTTGCTTACTGGGTTACCCTAACAACCATTTTTATTTAGGTTGTTAACTCTCCTACTATTACCAGGTCATTATTGAACAATACAGCCTAGCAACAGGTCTTACACTACCACTAACCATAGGTTTAACTGAGCCTATTGGCATGTTATATTCTGACTACCATCATCGTATGCATCACAACATGTTCTCATCTTGCATTTCCATGCCTAGACAAGTACTCATGCCAATACACATTTCGTACAATGATGAGCTCATAATTCTTTATGGGGATTAGTAACAGTCTCAAAGGACTCCTCTTTATCTCGCTTAAATAGATTATCCTTGCTACAGGTTTCAACCATTATAGGTCAAGTAAACTGACCCTACACAATTTCATCGGTCCTCTTGGTCATGAGGAGTTATATACACATGGTTTAGTCTTTTATACAAATGGCCATCATAAATGCTAGATGCTCCAACTGTCCATGCTTAGAGGTAGTATTACAAACACCAGTTTATTCATTCTTCGAGCTTAAGTTGCCCTTGAAAAGACCTTGTCATTATCAACCTTTCACGTTCAGGTCTCATCCTAAGTGATTATCATCACATTCCTACTTTTGTAGGGACATTCATTAATCCAACAAGTCAACAATTCTAATTCTTTTGTTGTTGTCATCACGCTAAGATTTATGCTGTAAAAATTTGAAAACAGCAAAAGAGTTCCAATCGACAGTCCTTCTCCTCAAGGAGTCAATGCACATAATAAAAAATCTCCCAAAGGTAGAATCACCTTTCAACGGGCTCCTCTCAGCCTTATTAAACTAGTCTTACAACTGTTCTCCGACCTATCTAGGCCGGTGTCTGAATCATGCTCTACTAGATAGGGTAGGGTTGTACTCCCTCTCCTTTAAAGTTTTTCTAATAATATTTTTATGTGACTCATGCATGAGCCCAAGTAGGCCAAGTGTTGTTACCATGCTCTGATACCAATTTGTAACACACCCAACCTCTTAAAAGGAATTTTTAAGGGTTGGGGCCTCAAATTTTTGTTTTCCTTAATTAATCAAATCCCTTATTCGGGATCTCTATCACGTTCTTCTCACTCAGGATTGGGAGATATGCCCTTCCAAAGTTCTTTAGGGGTTAATAGTCATGGGCCACGTGGAACCTACATGGATCTGACTCGTTCATATCATCTCGAGTTCTCTGATATCCCGAAGTTCCCTGTGCTCCTAGCTCTATGGTGGGGATCCATCCACCATTAATCAATGGTGAATCCTTATCCTTGGGAACACAAATGTCTAAGGTAAAATTTAGCGCTTGATGCTTTCAGGTCTACATGGTTTAATGACTCAAATCTCCCAGAGTAGTTTTATGTCAAATTCCTATGGGCTTGCTAGGTGGCTCCAGCCTTCGGGCCTTTCTGTGCCACACTATTCCAAGTCCTCCGGAGTGGCAGAGTCTCAGTACTTCACCATTCATGTGGCCAGGTGGACACATACCAGGGACTAGAACGTGGTGAGGGCCAAGGGCTGACGCGAATCACGTCCTAATGGGACAAGGGGTTTGAAAAACATTTGTATCCAAGTGACACGTGGCACCTCAATCGTGGGTCCACCTCACTTTGGGTGACATCAGCGAGCCACATTGACCCCTAACACAGCCTTCTAACATTCCTCTGATCTCACGATCAAGATCTGTCCACGTAGACCCATCGATCTACGACTCTCGTTACTTCAAAGATTCGGTGTTCGGGAGTTTCGCTATGCAAACTCTCGTTGCTCCCAGAGGTGGTCAATGACAAGATGGCCACAGTCTAGATCTAATGGTCTGGGAGGATCCTGAAGGATCCTCAGATCCACAGCTCACATCACTTCGTCGATTCGACGTTCAGGATTTTTGGAGGTGTCACACCCCAAATCCTTCGGAGTATCAAGTCTTTAGATTATAAGATCTGATGACACGCGTCACTGGAGGAAACGGCAAGGATTCACTCCAGCCTTGAGAGCTCTGAAAGTTTTGGCTCCATACAAACTTTCTTCTCGTTTCCCCTGGAGTGTTGAGCTTTCAGACCACGAGATCTCCTGCCATGTGGCCTCTCATCTAGCGGTTCAAACCCACTTCGGGACTTCATTCCCTTCACGCATCAGTTTCTGCGATCTCCCGAATTACTTGTCTCTTGGATACACTTAATCCATGACAAATGGCAGGGGCAACGATGACGTTTGTTACACCTATGACGTGTCCTAGTTGGCGGATGTTCAAGAGGGTTCCTCCACAGACTCATAGATCGACGGTTGAGAAGGATCCCGAAGGATCCAAGAATCGAATTGATGGTTCCCCTAGTACTTCATAAATTAGGACTTCGGGAGTTTTGGAGGTGCAACACCTTAGTTCTCCAGAAGTAGTCAACGTCGAGATGACTACATCGTAGATCTGATGGTTGGGACCATTCCCAGTCATCCTCATATCTATGACTTGTGTCACTTTCCGACCGATAAGTAGATTGGATTTTAACGTGAGGACGAGTTCCACGGTAATGGGTAAATGACCGCCAATTGTCGGTCCACCGTTAAGCCACTGACTCGACAGGTCTCCTGCAGTGTAATTTGGTCTTTGCAATACCTATTTCCCTGGGGCACCGGACTCCTGGAGTCCTGAACACTTAACTCCCTCCGAACTCAACCCAGGTTTCTTAGGCCTTGGTTATATGGGTCTTCCGAAGGTTTTCAGGGGGCTACACACACTTAGTTCTCGGCTAGGAAATTGCTAAGGCCATGAGCATGAGCCCTCGGTCACACAAATGAAAGGTTTGGGGAATGTGCCCCCTTGTCTACACTCTAAGAGAATTATACCTCCTGAGCTTACTGGTATATCAAATTAAATGAGGGGATTCTCCTTATGTTTCTTCCAGATTTTATAACTTAGAGCGTTATCCACTCCTATGTATCTAGTGTAGGCTCTGTGCACCTTCACGCTACCTCTATTGAGCCTAATGAACTGCCTTATCCAAGAGGCCTAGAATAAATAGGAGTGTAAACACGCACACGTGAAACTGTGCCTAAGGTCGGCAGACTCACAATTCATTTGTTTTAACTTAAGCCACTACATGGATTGAGCATTTCGTGTACAAACCAACACAGTCAAGCCAAATATAAAGGAACATAATCCAACCATCAAGAAAACATGCACATCTCTAAACATTCACGGGATATCCAACTTTATTTCACAGTTACAACTCAAATATACAGGGTATGAGAATACTTATCTATTTCTAATTGTATCCAACTAACTGACTGTGGGTGTTCTCCTTTCCACCCAACCATAGGCTCAGAGGCATTCATTCTTAGCACTCTGGCCACCCCCGTGCCGAGCCATGATATCACTAGGGAACTATGTCATTTCTCAGACACCTTTTCTCTGTTACAGTATCCCAGCGAGGTTTATCAAATGCTTCCCTAGCATCAAGCTCACAACCTTCTTATTTTCTTTCATGTGTCTGGATCATCCGTTCCCCTCTGTGTATGCATTCTTGTATGGTGTCTCTCCTGCTCTTTACAGAGCCTCGCGTGTGTGCCTCTTCCTCTGTGTCTTCTCCTTGTCTCTATTTTTTGTATATCTTTTCCCGAGATGGTTCTCGACCTATCATGTTCCTTCTGTTAGAAGGAAACTCGGGTCAGCCTAGTTCTCCAGACCCTGCGGTACTTCAAGCTGACATTCTTCAGTCAGACCATGCTTCCATTATTGGGGGTGGTTTATTATCCAACCACCAGTCCTTCCTTCATTAACTGATTCCTCTCCTTGGGATTAAGATGAGCCTTATTATCTCAATAAAGGGAATTTGGGTCATTTGAACTAATAAATCCTCTCCACAGTTTCCTCATTCTTTCCTCTAGTGATATCATGACCAGTACTTCAAGGCTTTACCCCCACAGTCAATCATTGGAAAATATAAATAATACATTTACATTTTTCCCATGCCATAGCATGGTGATCATGATTAATGATTAATTACAAGCTAGGGGAAACAGGGGTATTACAACACATGTATAAACGACACCCAAGGTAGTTGTCTTAACTTTATAATATGAAGAATGTTACAAATATGCAACAATGGAGTTCCATCCTTCTTCCTATAAATCTATTACATATGTACAATGAGTCTAAGGAAATATTTCCTTCCACCTACATCCTAATAGACTTGCATAATCCAACCCTTGAACCAACCACATGCCTGCTTTCTATAGGTCTTGTTTTCTTCTTCTTCTCACTTAGCAAATGCAATTTTCCCTATTGTGCCAACCCTAAACTTAACACAAACCAAAAAGATATTAAACTCTTATATGAATGACCTTTTAAATAATCAATATTGAATGCCTTATCACTTTTGGGGTGTCCTCCTTTTATATGAGACTCTCCTTTCACTTAAAATCCCCTTCACTCTAAGGTGGACCCAAATTTCTACATTGCCAATTTTGACTGTGCTTGATGGTGCCTCTACCCCATTTGTGACTTGTCCACCAATCATCCAACATCCAATGGTGTTGCACCCAAAGTTCCACACAAGTGCACCCAAGGTACCCAACTGCTCTTAGCAATGGTGCACTCAACAAGTGTGTCGAGTGGATGTGCATCCAATAAGTGTGTCCCATGATTGTTCTCTATAGATTATTGTGCCCAAAAAAAATTCTACCATCTGTCACAACCCCCAAGTGTGGAACACCCAACTCCTTGGGTCCACATGTAGCCCAATCACCCAAGTATATAAAATCCAATCAAGTTATCTATGCCAATATTTTATATCATGCGTCATTTTTATGGATTGGATGGGGCCATCTTCCATAAACCCCACTTTTCCTTCCTTCACCAAGTTCCCTCCCAAGAACTCAACCAATGTGAGTTGCCAAGGTTTTAAGTGTGCCCAATCTAAGCAAGGGTCTCTGACATGTCCCTGTGTGCCTTAACATTGTGCAAGGGCACCCAAAACTAACTCTTTTAGCCATCAACCTTTCGTCGTGTCCCTTTGTTCCAATCAATGACCACCAAGGTGATAATGTGGCAGAGGTGAACGAAGCCATCCAAGGCCAAGGCCTTACTTCCTCCCCCACTAAAATTCATTATCATCCCAAACAACATCCTCAAGAACCTGTTGTCCTCCAAGACTACTACTAAGACCCACACATCCATCCATAATTGATTTCTTTAGTTGCTCTGCACTGTCAGTACTAGAATTGCTAAGTAATTTCCCTCTATCCAATTCTTCCTTTGAATAAACTGGCTTTGCCAAACCTTTACCAACAATGCCTGTTGGATGTCTTTGGTGCTATTGGTGTCTCCTACTACAATTGTAATTCAACATCCACTAAGAAGGTTGTCAAAAAGTCCAAGTGTTGCACCATCCAAACCTGCTACCGCATTAGTGCTTTGACCAACTTTTCCATGCTCCTGTACACTATATCCCCTCAAGTCTTGAATTAATTGGGTAGTTAATCCAACCATTGTGTCCAATCCATGAGAATGTGCTTCCCCATGCTCAAATAGACTTTTCCTTCTACATTCTAGCCATTTTGTACAACTCTTATGAACAAAGAAAAATATCTCCATCCTTTCCTCAAACTTTTAAGTCATTCCTAACTAGAATTTTCCAAGGCACCTTCTCCACAATTGCACTAGTCTCCATTGCCTACTCCTTGGGAAATGAGCCTCCTTATTATGGGTTGATGAGAATAAAAGCATAGGTGGTTTCCAAGGCCACTGCAAACATAAGTACCAACAACCTATCCAAAATCCACTAAGTCTACATGAAGTGTTTAGAAGACCATCATACTTTTTTGTTGGATACATCAAAAGAGACACATTTTAACCAATTCTTCCATCACCCTCTTCCAATGATATTTTGATTTATGGGTCATCTTGCTAACCATATTTCCCAAGTACACGCAAGGAGGGTTCAACCTCTTCCTTCGTCCTCACATACCAAGGTCACTGCTTATAAATCTTGTCATCTTGGAATGTTGTCAAGTCTAGCTCATATAGGTTGAATTCTTCACTAACTTCCTTGGTTGAATCTTCCATTCTATCCATCTATCCACATATAAATAGAATGCCTTTCTTATCTAAGAAAACATCCACCACTCTAGCTAACACTATCATTTTGGAGTCAACTATAGATTCAAGCCTAGTCAATCTCTGCTCCAATGCCTTCACTAAATCGTTTTCCACCAAAGGTTGAACAAGACTTCCTCTTGAATTCCTACTTATATATTTTCTATCAAGACCAACACCTCCAAGTTATCTTCTGCAAGGTTTCTCATCCCATTGGTTGGTTGTGGAAACCATGCTCGAGGAATTCATTATGCCAACAACTTCATAATGCTTCCTTATTGTAGGGATGACACATGGATCTTGGCCTGAATAGATGACCAAACAATCTAAATGAGGTATAGGCATTGCCTTCTCCTTCCTTAGGAATTATTTCCCTGGAACAACCTCAAATTCATCCTTAAGTACAATGGTGAAACTTACAATTCCACTCCAAACTTCAAGCTTCAAGATGGCTCCATTGGTCGTGCCAACCACCCTTTCCACTTCTAAGTTCACTATTTTGAAAGGAGTATGCACCAACTCAAGCTACAACCCAAGTTTCTTGCAACATCTTCCTTCATGAAATTGTGGGGTTCCCCCACTGTCAACTATGGAATCAATTTATATTCCATTCAACATTGTTGCAACATAGAAAAGTCGTGTGAATTCTTGTTATTGGCATACTATAGACTTGTCTTATAGCATAGCACCTAAGACTTGCAAAACACTAATTCAAGGTGTTATGCACCAAACAATCAAAATAACAAAAAAAAAGAAAGAGAAGTAACTCCACACCCTCGATAAAGAGAGAAGAATGAGTGTGAAACCCCTTTGACGGGGAAACCTCTTTTTACAATATAACAAATGTATATATATATATATATATATATTGATCCAAGAAGATCTCAGTGGCCACCCACCTATTCCAACTGGCTCAAAACAATTTTTTGGCAACTTACTATTTTTAGTAGTTTTCCGGGTCCCAAACTTCTAGGGCCATTTTGAGGGCCTAAACGACGTTTTTTTTCACAATAGAGCACCCCACTAAATTAAATTCAACATATGAAATGAATCTCCTCGTCAAGACCTTTCCAACGAGCTATCGTGCACCCTAAACAGAGACCGTATGCAAAATTTACGACCCCGGGAAGTTGACGTACTAACTTACCCCAACAGGGCCCACATGACTTTTGGCGCTTCATCTCCTAGGGTTAGGTTTTTGGATATCTAGGGTTTTGGAATTCATGTTTAATGTAAAAAATCCTTTAGATCCTCATTGTACTCATGTTCTTGTGAATGAGCGTAGTTTTCACATCTCTTCTCAAAGATAAGATGCCACCATTCTAGCAAGCTTGTTTTCAGTCTGCATTTTAGAGTTTCAACATATTTCTCATTTAATAGAAGTCAATTTTTTCTCTATATCTGTTATTATTCATTATGCCTCTATGTTAATATTATAATTCTGTGTTTTCATTTCATTCCACTCATAAATCCATATCAGTGGTATCAAAGCGGTCTTCTCCTTGTCATTTTTTAGTGCATGTCCCTAACGTGGTCAGGGTATAGAGAGTTGAGTCTCAAGCTTGTTTCTCTTCAGGAAAAATTCTCTCGCACGCCCAAGAAACCATCCATGGCGGGTGAAAATAAAGACGATGGGATAGGAGATCCTTTCAAAATATTGCTCGAGGAATCCCTCAAGCGACAAAGGAACAAGATGATGGACAACTTTGCACAAATCCTTCGATGGCTACCGACAAGCGACGCATCCACCTCAAGCGGAGACGTCGCCCCCTTCAATGTACAGATCAATTTTGATATTCCTATATTTGAAAGGAAAATAGATTCAGATGTCACAGATAAATGGTTAAACCTTCTAGAAAGGTATTTTTCTGTCCACAAATCTTCCAATATAGAAAAGATTACATTTGCTCTCCTCAAGGACATCCCCCATGTCAAAGATTGGTGGGAGACTTTTTATGAGAAAAAGGAAATAGAGGATCCACATTATTTACAATTGCAACCACTTGGGGTTCCTTCAGGGATGCTATTAAGGAACAATACTACCATGTTGGAAGTTATGACGACTTGTATACAATATGGACCACATTGCGGCAAGAAAGAGACCAAACAATGCCAGAGTTCACCAATGTCCTCCATACCTTGCGCACCAAGCTGCGTATCAAATATTATGAGTGACATATGGTGCTCAAGTACTGTAGCAGTCTGCATAGATACATCTAGACAAAAATGGATTTTTTGGACATCTCATCCTTGGGCCCAACCTATCAATATGTTGTTAAAATGGAGCAGAAGCTTAAACAAAAGATGCGACAATTTGGATCTGGGAACCCCTCACAGCATAAGCAGGTCAAGGGCATACCCAACCCATAGAACAAAGGATAGATAAAATATGGAAATCTCAGGACAACCAGTCTAAGCTGCAAGCAAAGAAGGACAATTGAAAGACAAAGAAGGATATCGGGGAGTGGTGTGACTTCCATAAGAGCCCCTGGCATAAAAATGTTGATTTCCACTCAAAGTAGTCATTGGTGGTTGAGTTGAAAGCCTCTGAATCATATGCAGGCTCCAAATCTGAGTCAGAACTAGAAAAGGGGAGACAGATCATTGATGTGGAACCCAATGCCACCATTTCTACCACTAAGATCCTGCCCAATGAACCTGATGAGCCAGAGGAAGGCGAGTGCCTCTTTCATTCATAGATGTGGGTGAAAGGCACGCCGCGACACTTCATCATTGATAGTGGTAGCCAGAAACCTCATCTCAACAGAGGTCATTAAGTGGCTAGCCCTGCTGACAATGCCGCACCCACAACCCTACACCATCGGATGGCTCCATCAAGGAAGCAATCTTCGTGTCATCCAATAGTGTCGCCTACCGTACGACATCAAGCCATTCAAAGATGAGGCATTGTGTGATGTTCCTCTCATTGAATTTTGTGATGCCCTTTTGGGTAAACCTTATTTATGGAAACGTCATGTTGTATATGAGTCTAGGCCTCACAATGTTATTATTACTTTGAATAGGAAATTGTACAAGATACCTGAGGTAGTCTCACCTAGTGTTATTTCCTTGATCTCTTCCAAGCAATGCAGGAAGGTCATTTCTCAGAACAAAAAGTTTGTCTTCTTCGTGATACACTCTCAAAATGAGCGAAAGGTTGCAGCCACATCTATGGCCTCCATGGTCAACCTCTCCACGCAGCAGAAGCAAGTGGATAAGATCATGGAAGAATACAAAGACATCTTCTCCTCACCTGCTGGGGTATCTATGCACTCTCAGGTCAAGCATTCCATCGATCTAACCCCTAAAGCATTGCTACCGCTAGTCTATCGCTCCTCTCTGTTAGAAAATGAGGAGATCCAACATCATATCCAAGAACTGCTCCACAAGGGGCACATCTGACCTAGCTCATCACCTTGTGGAAGCCCAATCGTGTTGGTGCAGAAGAAAGACGGGACCTGGCGACTCATTGATTATCAGGCCCTAAAAAAAATCACACTCAGGAACTAATTCCTAATTCCTCAAATCGACGATCTCCTTGATTAGCTCAAGGGGGGAAAAAACTTTAGTAAGATTGATCTGAAGTCTGGCTACCAGCAGGTCCTAATAGAGAAGAGAGATGTATGGAAGACTGCCTTCAAGTCAAAAGAGGGTATTTTTGAATGGTTGGTCGTGCCCTTTGGTTTGACAAATTCCCCAACAACTTTCATGAGGATGATGGATGATATCTTGTGAACTTTCACTAAATATTTTGTAGTGGTGTATTTGGATGACATCCTCATCTACAACAAGACTTGGGTGGAACACTTACAAAATATTCAGTAGGTTCTGCACACTCTGCGGCATCACAAGTTATATTCCAACTTGGAAAAATGTTCCTTCGGCATGGACAGGGTCTAGTACCTAGGATACATTGTTGATGTGCATGGTGTGCATGTGCATCCAACCAAGATCCAATTCATTTGTGATTGGCCAACCCTAACCACACTCACTGAGCTTCAGATGTTCTTAGGCCTTGCCAATTTCTATCGCAGGTTCATGTTGGGATTCTCCCATATTGCATGGGGCCTCAGCCAAGTCACCAGGGGTGGTGGTAAGGCCAAATTTGTGTGGGGCCTATCCCCAACATTAAGAGTTCGATGATCTGAAGCAGCGCTTGTGATCAGCCCCAGTGCTTTCATTACCTGACCTGCAACAACCCTTTGAGATCGAGACAGATGCTTTCAACTATGTTATGGGTGCATTCCTCACTCATCACGGCCACCCCGTGGCCTATCATAGTGAGACACTATCAGATTTCTTCTGTAAGTACCTTACTTACGACAAAGAAATGTACTCCATTGTGCAATCCTACCACTAGTGGAGGCGTTACATTCTCAGAAAGGAGACAGTCATCCACATCGATCATAAGTCGTTGTAGTTCATGCAGACACAAGGAAAATTGCAGAATGACCGCCATCATAAGTGGTCCACATACTTGAAACAGTTCCACCTCAACATCAAGTATAAAACAAGAAGTACCAACCAATTCATTGATTGCCTTAGCTAACCTCCAGTGGCGGCACTTACCAAAGTGCTAGACTCTTGCAGCTACGATACCTACAGATGGACCCACCACTATGAGAAAGATCCTGACTTCGCCAACACCTACCAGATGTTGGGCACAAACATAACGGTCACTAATTTCCATCTTCAGGATGGGTTGTTGTAACATCTGGTCCATCTCTGGGTTCCATCAAGAGTGAGCGAAGCTGATTTGGGAATCCCACTACAGTCAGGTGGCAGGACACTTCGGCATGGAAAAGACAGCGGCAATGTTTCGACGACATTTCTATTGGCCGAAACTTCGACAAGATGTCAGCAAGTATATATGGTCTTGCACTGCCTGCACTATTTCCAAACCAAACACTAAGAAATAAGGCATGTACACTCCTTTGCCTACTCCTGACAGGGCCTAGGAATCCATCTCAATGGACTACATGTAAGGCCTTTTGTCCACCAAGTGGGGAAATGACTTTATTTGTGTTGTTGTTGATCGCTTTTCCAAGATGGCAATTCTGGCCTCCTCCAAGAAGAGCATCACAGCAGAGGCCACTGCCAAGCTCTTCTTTGAATGAGTGTGGGTACACTTTGGGATCCCACAAACCATTATCTTAGATCAGGACAGTTGGTTCCTCAACACCTTCTGGTCGAGCCTCTAGTCATTGTTGGACACCAAGCTCACCAAATCCACTGCCTTCCACCCCTAGATGGATGGCCAAATCGAGGTCATCAACCAGATGATCATGCACATCTTGTGCATGTACAATTCCAAGCCCCCTCACACATGGGATGATATTTTTCCCTATGTTCAACATAGCTATAATATATCCATACATATCTCAATCGGCCACAACCCCTTTCAGGTGGGGTTGGGATTTCAACCATTGGGTCCCATGGATGTTGCACTACCCCTTGCAGCCACCTAGGAAGAATTGTCGCATTCTCCAACTGAATCTAGCAAAGCCACCCGATTCATTGAGTGGATCCAACACATTCTCCAACAGGTTCAAGATATTTTACAGAAGTACAATTCCAAGTGCAAGCAACGCCATGATCAACATTGGGTGCCACATCAATTTCAGGTGGGAGACAAAGTTTGTTTTCACTTGTAGAAAGAACGCCTTACAGAGCCTCATTGAAAGATTTGTCCACTCTGTTATGGACCTTACACCATCACCAAGGCTATGGGTGACAATTCTTTTGAGCTGAACATTCTCCTCTTCCTTGGCTTGCACCCAGTGTTCAATGTGGACCTCCTTCAGCCCTATTTTCCACCATTATTGGACACCTCGGAGATAGCAGAACAATTGACACCAACATAGCTCAACCCTAACTGCATGGAACAAGAATCCACTGATTATATCATGGACACACAGGTCAAGTGAACTTGCCACCAAAGGATCCAACTTTATTGGGTTGTCAAAGCAGGGCAGCTCCTACACCAAGGCAAGTGGCTCACCTGGGGCCAAATTCAATAGAAATTTCCACATCTCATGGGGGAACTCAATGCAATGGAGACCATTGCTTCCTAAGGGGGGAGGATTTATCCAGGAGGATATTGGTGGCCACCCACCTATTCCAATTGGCTCAAAACATTTTTTTGGTAACTTCCTATTTTTAGCAGTTTTTCGGGTCCCAAACTTCTGGGGCCATTTTGAGGGCCTAAACGACATTTTTCATACAGGAACCTTAATGATCGCCAGAGGCTTTGGTTGATCCTATGAAATGAATCTCCTCATCAAGACCTTTCCAATGAGTTATCGTGCACCCTAAACGAAGATCATATGCAAAAGTTAAGACCCTGGAAAATTGACGTACTAACTTACCTCAACGAGGTCCACATGATTTTTGGCGCTTCATCTCTTAGGGTTAGGTTTTTGGCATTCATGTTTATTTTAAAAAGGCCTTCAGAGCCTCATTGCACTCATATTCTTGTGAATGATCTTAGTCGTCACATCTCTTCTCAGAGATAATCTGCCACCATTCTAGCAAGCTTGTTTTCAGTCAGCATTTTACAGTTTCAGCATATTTCTCATTTAATAAAAGTCAAGTTTTACTGTATCTCTATTATTATTCATTGTTCCTCTGTGTTAATATTATAATTATGTGTTTTCATTCCATTCCACTCATATATATATATATATATATATGAGACCAAGGGTACATTTACAATTAAAAGGTCTACCTAACAATACTAATAGAACAACAGAACTAAAATAACTCAATATCTAGGGATTTACATGGGGTTTAACACGCCCCTCTCGTTCAAACAAGTGTTTCCCTCAACACTTGATTAGTTGCAGATGTTTCTGCATGAAGAACTCATATTCTCATGTTACTTCTTCTATTGGTAGGTTCTTCCACTTAATGAGGTAATCAATAACTTCTCGATTTCACAGATGTTTAACCCTTGTTTCAAGGATTCCTTCTAGTTCTAGTATGACTTTTTTTCTTCATTGAACTCTAGTAAAATAGTTTGAACTAGGATCTTTTCATCGATTACCTTTTTTAAGCAAGAAAAATGGAAAACTGGATGTACATGTGAAGATGGAGGTAAGTCCATTTTGTAAGCCATACTTCTAATCCTATACAAAACCTTATAGGGACCGTAATGCTTGGCTGTTAATTTATTGTCCTTATTTTTTTGCTTGAGGGACATATATTTGTATGGTTATAGCCTTAGAAATACCCAATCCACCACTTCAAATTCCCTTTTGTTGTGATGTTAAACTACTTGTTGTTTCATCCCTATTCGTGTTGTAACTAAGTTGTCCTTCAATATTTTGGGAACCTCTTGTTGGCACTCTATGTGATCCTCCACTGCTTGAAACTTCTTTTTCCCTTTCAAGGGTGATGCGATGGATTGAGGATGATATCCATAAAGTGCCATAAATGGGGACATTTTTTATGAAGTATAGAAGGATGTGTTGTACCACTATTTTTCCAAGGGAAACCACTTGACCCATCGTGTTTGTTTATCAGATGAAAAGTAACGAAGACATCCTTATAGACATGTATTCATAACCTCAGCTTTCCTGTTGAATTGAGGATGGTAAGAGGAGCTATGAGCCAATTGAGTACCCTAACAAGAAAATAATTCAGAACAAAAAGTTCTAGGGAAAATTGGATCTCTGTCACTTACAATGATCTTAGAGATTCCATGTAGCTTTTGAATCGTTTCCATGAATGTTGTGGCCAATGTACTTGCTTTAAAAGGATGAGAAAGGGAGCAAAAATGGGCATACTATGTGAGTCAATTCACTACTACCATGATGACATTCTTTCCTCCGAACTTGGGTAGACATGTAAAAAAATCCATTGAAATATCTTCCCAACATTGACTTGGTATAGCTAATGGTTGTAGGAAACCCGGTGTCTTGATTGTCTCTCCCTGATTCTATTGGAAAACCACACGTTCAACCACACATTCAACCACAAATTTTTTAACATCAATTCTAAGACCTTCCTAGAAAAAGTCCTTCTTGATCCTATGGTAAGTTTTCAAGAACCCTGAATGTCCTCCTATAGGAGAAGTGTGCAATTCCAAAAGGACCTCCTATTTGAGTTGGGAATTCTTATATAAATATAAGCGATCTTGATACCAACGTGAATCATTCTTCCACGCAAATTTGTCTAATGCACTTGGGTCCTCTTGTAGCTGTTGAATGATATTGCATACCTTTGATATTACTTCCATTTTATCCTTGCTTCTTCCACCCAATCAAATTGTGGAATGAAAATAACACACAATAAACCCTCTATGTCTTCTTCTTTCCTTAAAAGTGAATCTACCACCATATTTTGCTTTCTTTTTTTGTAGATAATTTTAAAGTCATAACCTAGATCTTTTGTAATCCATTTATGTTTCTCTTCTTAAGATAATCATTGTTCCTGGAAGTACTTCAAACTATCATGATTTGTTTTTACCTTGAAGTGTATTCTTATTAGGTAAGGTTGCCATTTCTTAACTGCATGTAATATGGCCAACATTTCCTTTTCATAAATGGGTTTGAGTAAGTTGTTTCCTTTAAGCTAACTACTTTCAAAGGCAATGGTCCTTCCCTCTTGTATTAAAACTACACCAATTCCATGTCTTGAGGCATCACATTCCACAATAAAGGTTTTTGTGAAGTAAGGTGTGGCCAGGACATGAGTCATTCACATAACTTCCTTGAGATTTTCAAATGCTTTGGTTGCTTGTTGAGTCCAAGAAAATGCCTCCTTTTTTAATAATGTTTGTATAGGTGTTGTTATTTGACCATAATTCTTGAAAAACTTATGGTAATATCTTGTCAATCCTAAGAATCCTCTAAGATTCTTCAAGGTTTTCAGAATTGGCCACTTCATCATAGCTTTAATTTTGTTAGGGTCCACTTTAACACCTTCATTAGATACAATATGACCCAAATATTCCACTTCTTGAACCCCAAAGGAACAATTAAAAGGATTTTCTTATAGTTGTTTCTCTTCCAATATTTTTAACAACTTGACAACATGTTGTACATGTTCTTCCCATAATTTTTTGTAGATTAGTATATCATAAAAAAACACTAACACAAATTTTATGAGTAAGGGTTTGAAAATAGAATTCATCAAGCTTTGACATGTTGAAGGTGCATTAGTAAGGCCAAATGGCATCACCAAAAACTCATAATGACCTCCATGTGTTCTAAAGGATGTTTTGGGAGTGTCTTCTTGCCTCATCATGATTTGATGTTATCCAAAGCGGTGATCAAACTTAGTAAAAAAAATCCTCCTTGCAATTCATCAATGATGGGAATAGGAAACTTATCTTTAATGGTCATTTTTGTTGATTTTTCAATAGACAAGGTTTAAGCATGAAATTCATTCCATTTTATCATTTTACTTAAACCATAGACAATTTGTTGAAGCAACCAAGATCACAAGAAGAAACACCATGCACAAGTACACAAGAAGTATCCCGGGAAACCCTTTTCAACAAGGGAAGAAAACCCAACCAATCCTTTGTTACATTATTCAAGAGAAAGACCTTCACCACCAAGAAAACCTAGCACACAAAAGGGTGCTCACAAACCCTAGAAGACTAGCGCCCAAGAGAGGTGCGCACTTTTCCCAAGTAGATGTACTTGCTTAAATTTCCAAACTCCCACAAAAGATATGATTCCTCAATGTGGAATTTACCTTTACTTATACTAAATTGAACCTGGCAACGGAAGTGTCTATTGGCACAACAGGGTCGACCTCTCTATCTCATAATATAATTAATATTAACAAATTAATTATCTTTTACATTAATTACTAGTCACATTAAGGTGGGGCCGACCTATACCCTTTACATTATAATTAGAGTTACAGGCAGGTCTGACTCTTGAATAATATAGCAAGGGATCTTATACACCCACTAGTTCTCATCCACTAGGGGCACATCCATAGGGATGTCCATATCATTGGCTCACTGCATTACATATAAGAACCACTTATTCACTAGTGCTCAACCACTAGGATCATGTTCACCTATGCTCGTCCACAGGCACGTCCACTCAACAGAGCTTCTTTCCCACTACATTACACAAAAGAGTCATCTGGAGTTTCTCGTCAACTCTTCTACTCAGAGGAGGCTAATACATCATCTTCATTTCTGTTCTCATGACAATGCACCCATCACTTTGGGATTTCACACATTCACCTTGTGCTCAGCCACAGACACGTCCAACTCAGTGTATCTCCTTTCTCACTGCATTTCACAGGAGAATCATATGGAGTTCTTCTCAACTCTCTATAAGGAGGAGGCCATCTCTACGTTCCAGCTCTGTCTCAGATAGGAACCACACACCCCTCTCAAGGGATTTCTCTCAGGTTTGTAAGCTACAGAATATCTCACATAGCTACAATCATCAACATATCTCAGGTTTGTAACCTAGAGAATGTCTCACATAGATGCAATCATCAACACTCCCTCTCAGCTAGGGAGGCATTCTTCATCATGCCAAGTCTCACACAGATGTAATTTGAACTTTGTCTTGGCTGGAGTCATCAACACTCCCTCTCAACTAGGGAGGAATTCTTCACCAAGTTAATTTGGTGAAGATGTCTGCAATCTGCTCATCTGTAGGAAGGTACTTCATGTGTACTATTTTCCTCTGCAACATATCTCTCATATAAGGATATTTCATCTCATCGTGTTTCGATCCATCAGGAAACATTGGGTTCTTAAAGAGCTTTACACACGGCTCTTGGTTATCATCATAGGATCCATCTCATGGTCAAGTAAATATGTCAAAAGCTTGTGAATCCATATGGTTTCATTCGATGCTATATACTTTGCTTCTGTGGTACTCAAGGCCACAAAGTTTTGTTTCCTACTGCATCAAAAAATCATGGAAAACTTCACGGTAAGACAATAACCGGATGTGCTCTTCCGGTCCACTGTACTCTCTGCTCAATCTGTATCGACATATCCTGCAAACTCAAGTTCACATTGGAGGCATATCTCAGGCTATATCCAACTGTGCCTCATATATATATATATATATATATATATATATATATATATATATATATATATATACATTCATTACTGTTATCTAGTGAGTCTGTCTCGGCTGACTCATGGATTGACTAAGCACATTCACTACATAGCATGAATTTGGTCTGGTGTTAATCAGATACATCAATGATCCAATCAGTTGTGGATCAATCTCGTCTGAATCATCATCATTTTCTTCAAATCCATCACGGTGGTTTTGCATTCTGTCATATTGAACTTATTTTAATATTTTTGTTGTATGTTTTCCTTGACTTAGGAAAAATCTCACCGGTCCTCTATCATACTTCTTGTCCCAAGAAGTGGTGCATCATACTCATATCCTTCATCTCGAAATCAGAAGTCAAGGCTTGCTTGTATCTAATAACAAGGCTTTCTGAATAATTCATCAAAATCAAGCTCTTGTCACCAACACTGTAATAATATAGTTTTAGATCAACAACACTCTTGTTGAAACCCAAACTCATTAAGAACCCATCCATCTGATATAGTTTCCAACTCGTGGATGGTAATACAGATGGAAGTGTATCGGGTTTACTGGATCAAGTGTCTCATCATAGACAACTCCCTATGTTTGTGAGAAACCTCTGGCTGTAGATCTCGCTTTGTATTTCTAGACACTTCTATCAGTTGCATGCTTGATCTTATAGATCCACTTGGAAGTCATCACAGACTTTCTTTTTGGTCTTTGAACAATATCTTATACATCATTCTTTTAAGGTATACTAGTATTCTTTTGTTATGGAATCTTGCCATACCTGTTCTCATGTTGCTTCTCTATGAAAAGAAGGCTCAGAATCAATGATGTGGCTCATGGCTGAAGAGCAGCTCGAAAAATATCTTTGTTTTCTCGGGATGTGCCTTGAGAGGCTTGTATGTTTCTCTACCTCTTGCAGAGTGAGCCTAGGCAGACTTTTTATTCCATAGTACAATATCTCTGAACATATCAACTGGAGCAACTGAATTAGCTGGAATAGTGTATGTCTCCCTCTAAACTGTTGAAGGGGTAGCAGGCATTGTCTCACTGTCAATATCCATCTGAGATTCTCTGGATCTTTGAAAAGCTATCTCTTCTTCAAGGAAAACATCTTTGCTTGTCTCAATCTTTCTTTGACCAGGAATGTCGATATTGAAATTTCTTCGAAGATTCATTGTTATCCCATAAATGTATCCTTTCTCCCTGAAGGGTCTGGCTTGGAATTCTTCTCTTTGGGTACATGAAAATACATTGGGCACCCAAATATCCTGAAGTGTTCAATCTCAGGCTTCATTCCAGTGAAGGCTTCTTCGGGAGTTATGTTTTTGAAAGTCTAGTGAAGACTCTTGTTCTGAGCATATATTGTGTCATGCATGCTTCTGCCCATGGAATCATATAAAAATTCAGATCATGCATTATTCCATTGATTGTCTCAAGGATGGTTCTATTCTTCCTCTTTCTCAAATAGTTTTGACTTCGTCTGAGTCAAGTGACTCCCTTTGAAGGATAAGAATCTTCCTTTGTTCTTAACCTGGAGTCTTCACTTCCAGTGTGTTGTTCCTCTGAATGCACTGAGATCCCTCTGGATCCAATACTTCAGAAAAAGGTTCCTTTGTCCTACAATTACCCTCATGACAATGATATAAATAATATATATGCAAGTGCATACCTGAGGGTGTTGATATGATTTCCCTAATGGCACATGGTTGATCTTTGTCCTATGACATCTTCATGAAGGAGTTATGTCATAGTAACACCTTTTTGTATCACCCACAATAAGTCTTCCTTTAAAGTCTTGTCTTCCAGGAACTTGAATTGATCCATCAAGCTTATCTTCCATCATAGTTTTTGTTCATCATAATTTTAGATTCTTCACAACCCTTTGTCAACTCGGCTAGAAAACCTAACGTCTAGGTTAGGTTAGAACTTTTAGGTTTTGTTGGACTTATGACTGCCAACAATAAGCCTTTGAAATATAGGAGAACATTTGTGAGTTGAATAACTCCTTCAATGAGTTGCAGAAACCCTAATACTGAAATTTCTGCAAAAATTAGCGAAACCCTAGTGCCAAAATTTCAAAATGCTCAGAATTTTGATTTGAATCTTGTTGGGGGTGCGCTAAAGGAGGTTGTACACTCTTATTCCCTTTTTATCCCCAACATCCAAGTGCCAAGTGTTGAAAACCTCCAAAAGAGCGGGCCATACGGATTTTTTGGGAACTCTAGGAGGGTCGTACGGTTTCTGCAGAAGAGAGAAAGGATGGTTGAAAGTTGTTTGTGAAATGGGTTCTTCAAGACCTATGCT
Source organism: Picea engelmannii (assembly GCA_009831015.1). Classification (NCBI taxonomy): domain Eukaryota; kingdom Viridiplantae; phylum Streptophyta; class Pinopsida; order Pinales; family Pinaceae; genus Picea; species Picea engelmannii. The sequence goes on from ML782832.1 coordinate 509,237, forward strand.
CTGATACCATGTTGATTTTTCAATAGACAAGGTTTAAGCATGAAGTTCATTCCATTTTATCATTTTACTTAAACCATAGATAATTTGTTGAAGCAACCAAGATCACAAGAAGAAACACCATGCACAAGTACACAAGAAGTATCATGGGAAACCCTTTTCAATAAGGGAAGAAAACTCAGTCAATCCTTTTCTATATTCTTCAAGAGAAAGACCTTCACCACCAAGAAAACCTAGCACAAAAAAGAGTGCTCACAAACCCTAGAGAACTAGCGCCCAAGAGAGGTGCGCACTTTTCCCAAGTTGATGTACTTGCTGAAATTTCCAAACTCCCACAAAAGATATGATTCCTCAATAGGGAATTTACCTCTACTTATACTAAACTGAACCTGTCAACATAAGTGTCTATTGGCACAACATGGCCGACCTCTCTATCTCATAATATAATTAATATTAACCAGATTAATTATCTTTTACATTAATTACCAATCACATTAAGGTGGGGCCGACATGTACCCTTTACATTACAATTAGGGTTACAGGCAGATCTGACTCTTGAACAATATACCAAGGGATCTTATACACCCACTAGTGTTCATCCACTAGGGGCACATCCATAGGTATGCCCATATCACTAGTTCACTGCATTACACAAAAGAACCACTTATTCACTAGTGCTCAGCCACTAGGTTCACGTTCACTTTTGCTCGTCCACAAGAACGTCCACTCAACAGATCTTCTTTCCCACTGCATTACATAGGACAGTCATTTGGAGTTTCTCGTCAACTCTTCTACTCAGAGGATGCTAATACATCATCTTCATTTATGTTCTCATGACGATGCACCCAACACTTTGGGATTTAACACGTTCACCTTGTGCTCAACCACAAGCACGTCCAACTCAGCAGATCTCCTTTCTCACCATGTTACACAGGAGAATCATCTGGAGTTATCCTCAACTCTTTGTAAGGAGGAGTCCATCTCTACTTTCCAGCTCTGTCTCAGATAGGAACCACACACCCCTCTCAGGGGATTTCTCTTAGGTTTGTAAGATGGAGAATATCTCACATAGCTACAATCATCAACATCTCTCAGGTTTGTAAGATGGAGAATGTCTCATATAGCTGCAATCATCAACAATTTTGTTGATTTGTCTATAATATGGACGCATGCACCATCAACCATCTTTTTTTGTCACCATAACCACTGGTGAAGAGAAAGCACTTTCGCTAGGTTGAATGAAATCGACCTCTAACATTTCTTGAATCATACACTCAATATCACTCTTTTATGTATATGGGTACCTATAAGACCTAATGTTAGGTGGTACACTTCCTTGTTGCAAATGAATAGCATGGTCATGATCTCGATCAGGTGGAATACCCTTAGGAATCTCTTCAAATACCTTGAAATGGTTGTCAATAAATTTTTGGAGATCCACTGGAATAGAAGGTATAGATGTTTGAACATCTAGTGAGCACAATTGTGAAAGTACACCATGTTGTCCCTTTTTGAGTAATTTTGTCACGTTGTTAAATCTTATCACTTTAGATGGCTTCCCTTGGATAACTCTGAGTTCACTTTCCTTTCCTTCTAAGGAAAATATCATGAACATTTATTGAAAAATAAGAGCTATTATTCCCAATGATTGTAACCATTGGACTCCTAATGCAACATCAACACCACCCATTTCGATTACAATCATGGGACTATCCAATAAATACTCCCCGATATTGATTTTAATACTATGGCACTTCCTTGAACAATTTATGGTACTTCCATATGCAATCATTACTTGAAACTTTGGTGCTGGAAATAAAAAGCAATTGAGAAGTTTCACTAATTTGTAATTAATGAAGTTATGGGTACTACTAGATAATCAACATTGTTACCTTTTTCTTTTTGATATATCCATCTATCTTGAGGGTTTGTGGAGTACTGATGCGAACCAATGCATGACAAGATATGGTTGGAGTAGTCTCTTCTAGTTCTATATCCTTTGATGGTTCCAATTCTTGATCTTCTTCTTCTTTGCAATATATGTAGAATAATTTCTTCTTACCACATTTATGCCCCTTACTGTACTTACTATCACAATTGAAATATAGTCCCTTTGTTCTTCTTTCATCCATCTGCAAAGGTGTCAACCTTGTAGGTTGAGTGAGGTTAGGAGAGGGAGCATGGTGCTCTCTATAGTTGTTAGAGAGCACTCTTCTAGTAGCCATACTTTTACTTTCAACTTTCCTTGCCATATTGAAAGCGTGCTCTAGGATTTTAGGTTCGAAGAGACGCACTTCATGTTGAATGTTCTCCTTTAAAGTGCCCATAAAAAGATCTAAAAAATTATCCTCTAGAATTTTCTTTACCATGAGAATTAGTTTTTGGAATTGTTGAATGTGCTCTATAATTGGACCTCTTTGCCAAAGATTTATCAATTGATTAAATATTGTATTTCTCCTAATATCTCCATAATGTGCTATCAATTCATCCGTAAAAATGGACCAGGAGATAACAGAATAATTTTTTCTTTCACAAAGCCATTGATACTAGACAAATTGATCATTTTCTAAATACAAGGATGCAAGAGTTACCTTTTGTAAGGTTGGCGCTTGATGTAGATCAAATAATTTCTCCATTTGGAATATATGTGTCATAAGATCTTTACCATAAAACTTCCTCATATCGATCTTCAGAATTAAGTAGTTCCTTGGTCCCAAGTGGAACCCCCGATAATGTAGATATGGAGGTGATGAATAATCATGATTTTGGGGCTCAATCTTTATTTCCTCCACATTTACATGATTTCCTTGTGTCCTGATATCTCCTTGAGGGAATCTCTCATCTAGGGTACGTAACAAGATGGTTGACATGGAATTTTGCAATTATTCCATCTTATTTTCCATATGTTCCCTATTACCATTCATATTTTGTTCCATTTATATTTACACATTTATCAAATCAGAATTTTTCACTAACCTATCATTGAATTTATTAATTTCATTCTCCAAATTGGATAGTTGGTTCTATATCTCTTCATTTTCTTCGTGAGTCCTAGTTGATATTTTTGAAGGTTTAAAAGGAGAAGTGATTTTTGGAGCACCCTTTGCTATGTGGGAAAAAAATAATAATACTTCTCTTTTTTCCCTTTATCACAAATTTTGAATCACCAAAAACAAAACTTTCAATCAAAAGTTAAGTCAATTGTAAGTTGTGTACCTTTAAAACCCTAATTTTCAAAATATCTTGTTGGTTGACCTTTGTCTTGATGTATCTCTGAAATTTCGGCCCTTCTGAGTCTGAAATTTCTTCTTGTAGTACTCTAATATGTCTTCTTTGCAATGCCACATGTCTGACCAAAATGTGATATGTCAAGTGAACCTTATGGTAACCTTCCCAAAACTTGTTGATTATTATCCCTTTTCGGATAGAGAACTTGTATGGAATGCCATGTGTCCAATATTTTAGATATCCTCTAAAAAATTTACCTAAAGTAGTATGGTCTATATTCTTTCTAAAGGAACTAGTGGCACTCAATTTGAACTTACCAAGCTTCAAATATGTCACTTCTGCCAAGAACACTTGTTTGAGACTAGTTTTAGGACTAGTTAAATAATTGTAATTTCCATGGCCTATATTGTTGGTTGTGGAGCCTGATTATCTTCTGAATTCAGAGGTCCTTGCTTTCAGCCATGTTTATACCCCATGAAGACTTTACACCCCAGAAGTATGTACACTCTTCCACGCGGGGGAGTGCAGAGGGGGGGTACCCCCTTTGTGGGGTCTGGGGGGGCTATCCCCCTTGCTGGGGGGTTCGGGGGCGAAGCCCCTGAAGGAAAAATTGCCTTGTAAATGTATATTGTAATTTCATTGTAAATTTGGATCGTTCATTATAAGGTCGCAGATCTAACGGTAGAAATTATGTTAGGGTTTTTTTTCCCCTAGAAGGCAACCCTCTGTTATGAAGGAAATGTATTGCGGCTATGCATTATGGAGAGTATTGTATTCTGAGAGAGGAAATTGTGAGAGAAAGAATAGGAAGTTACAATGGGTTTTGTTGTAGGTTGTATCCCTTCATTTGCTGGATAATAATAAAGGAAGGACCTGGCAATTTCTCTGGTGGATGTAGCCCACACTGGGTGAACCATGTAAATCTGTGTCTCTATTGTATTGTGTTTCTTTTGTGTTTTGTTTCCACCTTTGTTTTATTTTATTGCTTTGCGGTCCTGTTTTTCTAACATATATATAAGAAAGTAAAACAAAACAAAAGCTGAAATTTTTACCATAAATACTTTTCTATGTCTCCTCAAGATATTGAAAATTTCACTGTCTAAAACCTTACAAAAAATGTTATAGCAAAACTTCCAAGATGGCTCGTTTGAAACCGATTTCAGAACTAGTCACAAGCCCTAAATTCCACAGGCTATATCTCAAAAAGTATAATGAAACAATACGTGAAATTTTTACCACATGTAACTAGATATTTATCCTCAGTATCATAAAAAACAATTTGTCTAAAGCATCCCAAAAAAAAAATTATATCGAAAATTCCAAGATGTATTAATTGAATGAGAGAAACCCTAGGATTGTATGCTCTGATACCAAATGTTATGCACCAAATGACCAAAATAGCATAGAGAGAGAGAGAAGTAACTCCATGCCTTGACAAAGAGAGAATGCATGTGCAGCCTCTTCGAGGGGGAATCCTCCTTGTACAATAAAACAAATGTACAAGATGAGATGATCCTAAAACTGGGTCTCCTTGGTGTGTGTGTGTGTAGACCAATGGTACAATTATAATTAAAAGGTCCAGCTGACAATACTGATATAACAATAGAAATACAACAACTCAATATATAAGGCTTTACATGGGGATTTATTCTTAACATAGGGCTTTGCCTAGGGGCTTAACAAAGGCTTTGTCCACTTGCTCTACAATGGACAATTTTTTCTTCATTGGACAATTATTTGCATAATGATCTTTTGCACAAATCCAACAAGAAATAGACTTAACTTTTCCTTAGGAGCATACGGTTGCTTGATCTTTTTCTCATGAGACTTCCTAGATGGTTTCACCTTACCTTTATATTTTTTCTTGTTCTTTCCAAATTGTTTGTCTCCTGGAGCATACTCACTTGTCCTTGGACATCCTTTTACCCCTTTCTAGTAGTCCAATAGCTTGTCTAATGTGGTGATGGATGCAACAATGATCTATACATTCTGGCATCACAAATCACTTTGCACCCAAGGTTGCAATCCATTCATGAAGTGGAACAGTGTTATGTACCAAATGCTTAAAATGTTAGAATAAACATCTTCTTCAGACATGTCCTCGATCTCCAACATGAGGTCTGAAAAGTCCTTGGTGTAAGCGTGAATCCTGCATGTATGCTTAAGAGCCAAAAATTGATTATGTGCAATTCAAAACTAATTTCTTGGAATAAATTGAACCTTCAAGGTTGCTTTCATCTTTTCCCAATTGGCAATCTTCTCTACACTATGCCCAACTACCAAGTCCTCCACTCAATTTCTCCACTAAAGCTTTGTAGTACCTATCAAGAACAATGTTCCAGTGACCAGCTTAGCCTCATTTAAACTTCCATTCATTTGTTATAGGTATTTTTCAACATCCCAACAAAAGTTACCAAGTAACTTAACATTGCGGGTGCCATCATACGATTCTAATCCCTTGATCTTATCCTCATAAACACAAATGAACTATGCCCAAGTCATTTCAACAATTTAATGGTGTCTTCCTGGTCTTTGACTTATGTAACAATAGACTTCAACAAGTCTTCCCCCACTTTTGACCATCCATTAACATCGGTGCTCAAGGTTACAGTCATTAAGTTTGTAGTCTTGTGACACTTGTACTCTATGGTATTGTTAAAACTCCGGTGCATGTGAATCATCTCTTCTTTTGAGGATTCTTCCTTTCTCCATGCTTGTAAAGAGATGTTTTCATCTCCTCGATGTTAATTTCTAAGGTTGCAAGCCTAGTTTTCACCCTTGGAATCTTAGGGGTGTTTCCACCGTCATTGTCTTCATGATGTGAAGTTGTATGTACACCTGAGCCAACCATTGGAACTTCACTCAAATGCTTGGCAACTCATCCCAAAGCCTATTTCTTTGCCTCAAGTTTGCTCCAATGTGATGAAGAATTCTTTGATATTATATGTCAGGGTAATGACAATGGTGAAGATCAACAAAACTATCTCAAAATCAAGTTTAAAACCACCTTTCCTTCAAAAATTGGTGAATAGCATGCTCCAATACCACATGTCATGGACCTAAAATTTTCCTATTTTTTTCTTTGCGAACTTGACTTTCTCCCAAGTTTGTTTTAGCACTTGAGGTTGTGCAACACTGCCTTGCCTCAATCATAGTGGCTTGGCCGACCTACACCTACTACAACCAGACTACACCTCTTCACTTAAGGTCTACCCATACCTCTTCATTAAGCTACAATCTATCAAATGTAACTAAGTCCTACTCAACCAAGTTCATTTAAAAATAGACACATGTCTAACCATGGCCTTTAAAACATCCCAGTAATATTTTAACACTTAGCCAATATTTCAATACTTAGCCAACACAAGCAAAGCAAGGAATGATAACATCCAACACATAAAGAGTCCACAACACACATGTATAGGCGACACCCAAGGCACGTGCCTTAACTTTACATCAAGGGAGTTGCAACCTTATGCCTACAACTCTATTACAAATGCACAATAAGTCTACGGCAATATTCTCTTCTACCTATTGCCCAATAGACATACACAATCCAACCCATGAGCCAACTGTAGGTCTACCTATTGCAAGTCTCATTTTCTTCGTCTCACTCAACCAATGTAATTTTCCCTATTGTGTCAACCCTGAACTTATCACAAACCGTAGAGCTCTTACACCTGTTTGAATGACCTCTTGAATGTTTAATCTTGAGTGCCTTAGCACTTTTGAGGCATCCTCCTTTTATATGAGACTTGCCTTGCACTTGCAAGCCCCTTCACTCTAAGGCGGACCCAAGTCCCACGTCGCCAACTTCAATTGTGCTTGTTGGTGCCTTTGCCCTATTTATGACTTGTTCATTAATCATCCAACATCGAATGGTGCTACGCCCAAAGTGTCATGTGCTCAACAAGTGTGCCCAACAAGGGTGCACACAACAAGTGTGTCCAATAGATGTGTGTTCAATGTATATGTGTCTAATGAGTGCATCACATGATTGTGCTTCACGGATGCTTGTTCTCGAATGCACTTCTACTGCCTGCCACATCCCCCAAGCATGGAATGCCCAACTACTTGGCTCTACATGTAGCCCAAGCACCCAAGTCTATAAAATTATGTCAAGTTCTTTATGCCAATCTTGTATGTCATGCATCGGACAGGGTCATCTTCCATGACCCCCCCCTTGCCTTCCCTTGCCAAGTTCCCTTCCAAGCTTCTCTTGGTGCGTCCAACTAATGCGAGCTGCCAAGGTTTACGGTGTGCCCAATTTGGGCAAGGGTGCTTGACATGTTCTTGATGTGCCTTGTCATTGTGCAAGGACACCCAAAACCAACTCTTCAGCCATTAACCTTCCATCATGTTCATCGATGTCGGTCAATGAGCACTAGGGTGATCATGCAGGGAAGGTGGTTGAAGCCATTCAAGGCTAGGGCCTTACATTAGGCGTCTCTAAAATAGAATATATCCAAAGTGAGTGCATTAAATTTAAGATCATAACCAATCCATTATTAGTATGCCTCTCTACAATGCACTTCTTTTTACATCTATACATATTAAATAACTTTTTATGACAATTTATACATGTGCACTATTATGTAATATTCATGAATATATAGTCCCTATCATATAGAGAATACTTTTCATTTATAGGTCAAAGTACATTGACTTTGTATTACTTTGAACTTTGATTCATAATTTTTTATAAAGTTTAGACATTATTGAGGGAATATGTGATTTGGATATATGCATATATTGGGTTATTTGAAGGAGGTTCTCATATTCTTTGAAGAGTTATTGTGTAACTTGTCTCTCTTATCTATCTTAAAGTTGTGATCCACCTCACATTTGATGTGATGTATACTCAAGTTTATTCTAATATTTTAAGTATTTGTTTCATAACCATGTTATTAAATTGTTTTAAAAAAATAAATATTAAATAGATTATTTTAAAAATTATAAATAATTTTAATAATTTTTTAAATTATAGTAATTCAATTTTCTTATTGGTTTAACAAGCTACCAATGGGACATAAATACTTGAAAGTGTGGCTTCACTTGTTAGATTTTAAGCCATAAATAAAATTATTTTTTAAAATTATTTTCTCACGTCGCCACATTACCTTGCGTTGTTAAATGTGCTTTAGAAGGGTGTATGATGGCATGTGGGTTGTACCTCTAAGTATGGAAATCTGACAAAAAGGTCATCGAGTTTTTTTCGTGTTTTCTACATTCATAAACATCAACCTCCATGTATTTATACGATGTTTGATTCCACCAAGGTGCTCATGGCGTTTTCCCTTGATTCTCTTGCTCTTACCTTCAAGAGAATTTCACATGGGCAGTATTGCCCCTTTTTTTCAAACAGATTGGGTTAGACTAAGGTATTGTAAGCCTATCAATTTCATATCCCACCCATCGCAAGCACACCCTTTCCACCATTGATTGCTCTCAAATTCTTTGGGTTCTATCTTCAAGTGGACTAGTTGAGGCATGGACCTAGATTACTTGAAGCTTCGTCATTTCAAGGATTTTTGTCTCCCGAGGTAGGCCTCAAGCCTCCTTTCCTTATATTATTTGTCAATATTTTTTTATTTTTATGTCTTTTTGTTAAGCTTTGAAGGTATTAACCACATTTAAATGTAATGTTTTGCATTATTTTTATGTCTTTTTGTTAAGCTTTGAAGGTATTAACCACATTTAAATGTAATGTTTTGCATCTCTAGTGTATATTTTCTATTGGCTTCAACGTGTTTGCAATGTTTCATATGTTTTTTTTTTTAAGTTTTGACTCTTTTTTATTCTTTTTTTGGTCTCTGATTCGATTCTTTAACCATAATTTCCGTCTCACTTCGTTTTCACCCTTATATTTTTTGAAATTTTAATGGAGGCTCGAGTTAAAAAAATATTTATCAAAGTTAATTAT
>ML782832.1:518711-540397 GCA_009831015.1 Picea engelmannii
GGGTGGAAAGTGTGGGATCATTTTGGACCCTGAAGGAAATTAAAAAAGATCATATGCTTGGGACCTTGGAATGGCTACAAACAATTAAGCAAAGGCCTATGCTCTTTATGAGGGTATTCTTCTATAAAAATAAGTCAAACTAGATTCTTTGATTGGCATCAAAGACTCAAGCATAATAATCATTTAATGGTTTTGAAAACAATCCCCTTAGACAACAAACTTGCTTTGATCATAGCTCAAGTCCAAAAGGAGATTGGTAGTTTGCATAAGGATTCATTTTACCAAGTATTGTGAGAAAACAACAATTGGGTTGATTCATTGACCAACAAAGTAGTTGCCTTCAACCTTGGAGTCATTCGAAAAAAAGAGGGGTGGTGCTTTCACCCCATTCCTTAGCAACCTTAGCAACCTATGGTCACAAAGATAAGGACACTCAACATTGTAATTAATTGCCACTTTTTAATCAAATGATGCCATCGGATTTCTAGTAAGGAGTTTGGATTCGAAAGGATGTGCATTGCCCTCATTCACATGCATGAATTTAAGGCCACTTTGTCACTTGAACTTGTCATTTAAGGGTTGTTTTGGCAAGGTGGGATAATGGTTCGTAGTGAGGAAGATGTTTGTTTTGTTGAAAGAGGAAGACCACTTGACCAATACTGGTAAGACCTCTTTGACTCTGGTCAGTCCTATGGAATTTCAGTTCGTCAAAATTTGCTTCGGGGTGTGAAGAAGGTGTCTTTGTTTATTGGTATTGCCCCTTGGAGGAAGGGTGTATTCTCTGTGTGGATCTTTGTGTGACCCTATTTGTTCTGGTATGCCCTTAGGACTCTCAATTCTTCTAGAGTCTTTTTGGCATAAACCCATCACATTATCTGGGTTTTTTTATGCTTGGGTATCCCTTTATCGGGCCATTTCTCTTTGGTTTATTTTGAGCCCTATCCTCTTACTCTTCATGTGCCTTGGCTTTGGAGAACTATGGTTATTTGGTATTTATATGTGGAAAAGGGGTTTTCTCATTGAATACTAGAACTAGGGATTTCTTTGGGATTTCTCCCTTGTGGCTTAGTTTGGCCTTGGAACACATCAAACAAACTCTGGTATTGTTATTTCTCTAGGATTGTTGTTCATATGGATTACAAGGAAGCACGAGAATTTAGGAGGGTATTCAAAATACATGAGCTCGATATATTGTAATAGTTCTTCCTTTTTTTTTGTGACCTCCAAGGTCCATGAGAATGAACACCAATTCACTTCATATAAATCTATAATTATGAATACCCTTGTATAGTTAAAGCAAAAAATCAATGAATTGGAGGCTCGGTCTAACATGTTGAGGAACATGGTTATAAATTTGAGTATCACACTCAACAACTTCTAACAATAGAATGTGCAAACAAATTGTTTACGCGGATCCAAAGGAAGAAGACATATTGCATCAAATGTTGGAAGATATGGACCTTGAGAATTAGAATTCCCTTCCTACCAACCATGGGTAGGAAGAAGCTAATAGTCACCATGTTTTTTTATAAGTTTCTATGTCCAGTAAAGTAATTAGAATTTTAGGAGTCTTTTTAAAGTTATATACCTATAAGTTTTTATACAGGAATCATTGGATGTAAAAAGTGTAAACTTTTGCAAGTTTCGTTCTGTGACTTTTGAGAGCTACCACTCATGTTTGAAAACTTAAGAAAACTACTTGTGTACTCTATTTTTAGCTTCTTGCTACATCTTTTATAATAAAAGTTTCCCAAATTCAGTTAAAAAAAAGATTCACGCATTATGATTGTTGAGCTTTTTCCCTAGCCCTTTATTTAAAAGACCCACATGGTCTTATCGTTTTGGCTTGATTTTGAGCTCCATTTCTTTTGTTTGTTCTTACTAAATGCCTTTAGCATTTGAGTTGATGGATTTTCACCTATTTGTTCTTTGGGATTGTTTCTTTGTGTTGGTTTTGCATTTTGATGGATGTTACATTCCAATTTTCATATATTATTTGTATCCAGGTTATTGATGGTAAGTGCATTCTATGTGTCAATTCAACTTTTGATTGTTTTGATTGATTCTCTCTAGGTTCATGATACTTTGTTTGAATTTTTTTGGTGATTTTATGGCTTTAAAGATAGTGTGGAATAACAGTCTTGGGAATTTCAAATTCATTTTTTTATTTCAGTTTTCTTCCTCCTGTTGAATAGTTCCATGATCTACAACAATAATGACAATGAAGATGTCCAATTTGTAGTTGTAACTATTCTATAGTCCTATGGTTGGCGCAAGTTCCATGGAATTATTCCCTCCATCCAAGCATCTCTTGCAACATACATGTTGTTCCAATCTAGTCGGATTTTGATATATCAAGTCCTCAAAGATGTAGGTTGATGGTGTTTCATAGAATTTGCTATTTTAAATGGGTTTTGTTATGTTATTCATTTCCATGTTGCTCCTTTCTTTACATTTTTTGAATGGAAATTGGTTGCATGGTTGACTATACTCTACTATACATCCTTTGAGGGTTTCCATTTGTTTTCTAGTTGATTTTTCCATGGCTAGTGGAGATGGAGTAGGTTATAGATCCCTACCTTACACTAGCATGGATCTCAGTTATGATTATGATTATATGCTTTTTGTCCAAGACTATTGATTGCTTTATATTGTAATATGATTTGATTGATATCCCTAGTTAGTTAATCTTCATAATTTGAAATTTCCTTTGAATTGAAAACATATTGACATATGAAGAATGAATAGTTTAGAATGTTATTCTATAAATGTTTTCATTTGTTTTACATGAAAGGGAATTTCTCTCTTTAAAATTTAACATACTGAATTATTTTTAATTGTACAAAAAAAATTATTGTTAACCTAATGAACTATTTTTAATTTTACAAAAATATACATGTTCCCATTTTTTCCACAAAAAAAAAGCGTAATTTTATTCATCCAAGGAGAAAAATTACATTTTGTAGGTGTTATAAAGCACAGATCGTCTGGAATAGTCATCATGTGATTCATGGCCGCAACTGATTAGAAAAAAACTCCAAAAACAAAAGGGAGCTTCAACTAAAAAAATTCAAAAAACACAGTGAATATACATCAGATTTTTACAAAAAAAAGAACCGAGCTCAAGAATAGAGCTTCAATAGCACAAATTTAAGGTCTATAGCTTATGGTCATAGTACTTGTCGCAGTAAGTAATTTCAGCAGTTCTGATTACATTTTAGATACATAATCTATTATGATTTGAAAGCCAGATCCAACAAAAGAGTATTATCAGGTTGGTTGAATGATGTTTTCCAATAAGGGCCTATGATAGAATTAATAAGCCTCCTCGCACACCATTTCTGTGATGTGCTAGATGCCATAAAGTAGTTGAAGTCCATCTTTTGATAAGGAGTTTGCTAGTTGGTTGTGTTCCCTATATACCTGAGAGAGGGTGTGAGATGCAAATGTATTCACAAGTCTAAATATTTCTTCCAAAATTGGCAATAAAATAATATTATGACATATATGAGTTTTACGAGACCAATTTATAGAATTCATCGAGTCACCAAAGATTTGAATAGAATGTATCTCTTTTTCCACTGCAAATTGTAAAAGAAACTTTAATGACATAAGCTCAGCATAGTTGTTTGTTCCCATTACCAATCCCATCTTGATTTTGAAGAAGTGTGTATCCGACAAATATAGGACCACTTCCCCCCTACAAATATGTTGGTCATTTTGAGAAGCACCATCAAAGAAAGCCTAATTATAGGTGCGGTTAATAGATTCTGGAGGGTTTATTCAGACAACGAGAGAGTCTTTTTATTGTGGAAAGTGGGAAAGGATTGAGAGACCCTGAGCAACAATACAATCTGGAAGTGAGGGTCGATCTTGAAAAATTGTTTTGTTACGGGCAAGCCCAATTCCCCAGCAAATTATAAGGGGAAGTGATTTTATCTTTTTATGAGCAAGATCATGGCACCAAACTTGCCAAGTCGATTCCACTATGGGACCATCCCATATCATAGTTTGATTCAGTCGAAGTGCAATTTCCTCCCACACCCTTTGAGTAAAAGGACAATTGATGAAGAGATGCAAACATGATTCATTTGCTCCTTTGCATAGAGGACACCAACCAAGGCCTGCAATGTTTCGCTTCCTCATGTTATCCCATATTGGTATTTTATTGTAAAAGATGCACCACATAAAAATTTATCTTTTTGTGGGATTTTTGACTTCCAGAGACCTTGCCACCGCCAATCCTGATCCTTGTGCATAATTTGGACATTTAAAGCAATATATCCCAACTTTGGAGTATAAATCCCATGTGGTGTTTTCTGCCACACTAATTCATCATCTCTATCGAGAATTCTAATATGTCCCAAGTGGAGGGCCCTCGTATAATTGTTCCAAAGAAGAGCTTGATTACCTTCCAGACCAAATGAATCAATGCCCAACCAACCTTGCTGCCAAATAGAGGTGGATTCATGATCTGAAACCTAAGAGATGAAGTGGATGTCCTGCTCATTGAGGACGTCTTTGATTTCAATAGGGAGAATATGAGATTGTCCACTACCTGTAAAAGGGTCAATCCTAATCCTAACCCGATTCCCCCTTCCAATTCGTCAGGCCAAACTATCCCTAATGACAAAGAAATATGAGATCATCACTTTCCAAATAATAGAACTATGTGGATGAGATTTTTCTAGTTTCCAGATCCAATTTTCCACTTAATCTAGCTTGATGTATTTATGATAAGAAACTTTAGTCCACAGTTTGGTAGATGATATCAACCTCCATCCAACTTTTCATGCCAAAGATTTCGAGAAAAGAAAGATATTCTTCAGCACCCATCCACCTAAAGCCTTTGGGAAAGAAAGGTGTTCTCATTTCACCCATGGAAGGGTATGATGATCCTGAGTACCCAACTAAATAAAACAAAATCAAATTCTTCATGCCTTCTCCAAAATCCCCTTAGGGATCCAAGTTAGAGACATCTAATAGACGGGGATGGCTTCCAGCACAAATTTGTCCAAGGTAAATCTTCCCGCTCTAGAGAGCCACCTGAAGCTCCATCCTTTGAGGCGTTTTTCTAGTTTAGCCATGAGCCAGCGCCAATCATGTTTTAGTAGTCATTTGGTTTGAGATGAAAACCCAGATATTTGATGCCCTCTGAGAAATCAATGGTCGAAAAAGGGAAAAAATGTTTGTACTGAGTTTCTGAGGCTTCTTCCATACTTGTGAAGGATAGAGTGGATTTCTGAACATTTATGACCATTCTAGTAGCAGCCTGAAACAATTTAAGGATCTTTGCAAGTTTTTATGCATCCCTTCAACGCCCACAGCAGAATATGAGGATATCATCCACAAAGAGGAGGTGTGTAATTCAAAATCCCGACCTAATAGAAACTCCTTGAAATTCCCCAGAACCAACAACATGACCGATAGCACGACTTGTACCTTCTGCAACCAACAGGAAGAGTAGCGGGGAGAGGGGGAAACCTTGTCTTAATCCTCTCTCAGAATTAAAAATGGGGTAGGTGACACCATTGATAAGAATTACAAAAGAAACAGAGGATATGCAGGCCATCACCCACTTGATAAAAGGAACTTCGAACCCCAAGTGGGTGAGGAGAAGTCTGATATAGGACCAGTTTACACGGTCGAAAGATTTATATAAATCAATTTTCAAAATAGCTCCCCAAGACTTTGTGGTCTTTAGACTGTGAAGCCCTTCTTGTGCTACCCAAATTGCTTCGTGTATCTGTCACCCCTCTAGAAAGCCAAACTTTTCTTAAGATATGGCCCCGAGAGAATGGGTTTTAGTCTCTGAGCGATGACTTTGGTCACAATTTTGTAAAGGCAATTGCATAAAGATAATGGTCTGAAGTCATCAAAAGATTGTGGCTCATCTGATTTTGGGATAAGTGCAATGGAAGTGGAATTTATAGGGGCAGATAGTCTCCCATTTCTCCTAGAATATTCCACCACCTGAAGAAGCTCAAGTCTTATGAGCTCAAAAAATCCTAGGTAGAATTCAATTGTCCATGCATCCAGACCGAGGCTTTTATCTTTCTGGAAATTGTGGAGAATTTCATTAAGTTCCTCCATTCCTACTTCAACAAATAGGTCTTTGTTTCCTTCCTTGTCAAAAAATCTGGGATAAAGCAGTGCCTACCTTATAATCTTTGTTATATTAACTCTCGGGTCAGACCTAAAAAGGGATTGGAAGTGATTTTCCCCCATCTAGGCTAATCCTTCAAAGGAGGAAATCGTGGCTCTCGCTTGATCCTTTAACTGCCAAATGGTATTTGCATACTTTCTTCCTTTCACATAAGCTTGGAAGAATTTGGTGTTTTCATCACCTTTATTTAACCAAATAGCCATGTTTTTAAGGTGCCACTTTGCTTTTTTTTCTTCAAGCAATTTCCTATGATGCACTTCAAGAACCAGAAGGTCATTCTTGGCCTCCAAAGAGATGTATCCCCCCTCTATAGACTGAGAGAAGTGT
This sequence comes from Picea engelmannii, assembly GCA_009831015.1. Taxonomy (NCBI): domain Eukaryota; kingdom Viridiplantae; phylum Streptophyta; class Pinopsida; order Pinales; family Pinaceae; genus Picea; species Picea engelmannii. The sequence continues at coordinate 525,205 of ML782832.1, forward strand.
TCAAGCCTATCTTCAATTTGGCTTAATTCAAGTTCCTCCCTAGCACGTTTGGCATGTGCCCAAGGAATGACCAGATGCTTTATTCACTTTATATTTGAAATGAAGTGGATGGCAACTGGGGTGTCTCATCCTTGTCCAAAAGGAATCCAATTCTCCTTGACAATATTATGAAAATATGCATCTACCAGCCATGATGAGTTGAATTTGAAAGGGTTGGCGGGATTCATAGGACCCCTTATCAGTTCAAGCCAAATTGGCGAGTGATTAGATACACCGCCACAACCCACCCATTGCCTAAGTTGCGATGGGAGAGCCAAAATAGATTCTGAGACCAAGAAGCGATCAAGACGTTTGGCAATATGTGCATCCCCGGACCTCATGTTCCTCCAGGTGGGAAGTAGTTTGGTTGGGGTGATGTCAATGAACCCACTATCATTTAAAAGACGGGCGAAGAAAGTTGTTTGGTTGTCTAAGTGTTCATTGGGGCCCCAAACTTCTGCTTCCCCCAAAGAAAAATTCAAGTCCCCCCAAGAATGAGGAACGTTGATCTGAGCAGTTGTTTGTTGAGCAGAGAAGCCCAAAAGGGTGCCCAGTCAGTATACGAACTATAGACATTTAGAATCCTGAGTTCTTTCCCCAATCCTTCCATCTGCAAATCCACTCCCAGGCAGGAGTCAAGAGCCGAAGAGTTTGTAACTTTGACCAATTTAGTGTTCCATCCAATTTCCAATCCTCCCGACCAGCCAAAGGAATTGGACCCAATGAAATTCCAGGATGGGATTAAAGCCTCAAGCATCTTAGTCACTAATGCCTCTTCCACCATAGTTTCTTGAAGTAGAATAATAGTAGGTTGGTTCAACATGACCAACCTCTTCAGAGCGATTTTTCCTGGGAGCTTGCCACTCCCCTATAGTTGAAAGAAAGAATCTTCATGGGGTAACCCCAGAGTGGGCTCGTGATGCTCTAAGGGACCCATAAATTGACCTTTGATGTCTGTAAGCAATATTGATTAAGGCACAATTTTGTGCTTTTGAGAGATAGGAGTTTCGACCCCTTCCTTTTTTGTGTGGGTGCTCGTCCCAATTTGGGCTCAAACCAGCACCACCAGAGGCCAATACTATAGTTTGGTTCCAAAGTTGGAAACAAATAGCAGAGTCGTTCGAGCCCAATGAGGAGAGCTCATCTGAAGAGGTTGGATTGTGTGTGTCGAGCGAGGGGGACAGAAGGAGGGAGCATGAGGCAATAGGGGTGGTGGTGGATAGGGGGGAGAAGGAGTCTACTCCTTAGGTCAGGGAGGTGGGGAAGGGCATGTTATGTAAAGAAGGGGGAGAGTCCAATTGTAAAAAGTTTAATGAATGAATAATATCAGAAACAGGAGTGAGAATGGAAATATGCATACCAAGAAACGAGTTGAGTTGTTAAAGGGGTGACATCCTTGTTGGTGTCGAATCCATAAGGCCTTCAACTAGCTGAAGAGAAGTCAGGGCATTCATCTTTTCTTCAGTGGTCAATCCTTGAATGACTACATCTCTTTGTTATCCCTAGGGAAAAGTGGCCGAAGTGGAAGGTCTGTCCGTCGAAGAGGGTGGGGAACTAGAGCTCTCAGAGGCCGACACACTAGAATGTTTCTGATTCTGAAAATTTGTGGAACTTCCTTCTTGGCCACGAAAAGGTAAGGGGCAATCCTTGACAATGTGACCATGTTCGTGGCACCACCTGCATCGAAATGGTAACCCTTCATAGTCCAAAATTTTCATTTTGGTGCGGCCTTTATCCATCACTGGGAATTTCTTTTGTAAACCTCCTCTGATGTTTAATGAGACCAAAATACGCGCCACAAACATTTCCCCAGACTCTTTGAAGGACATATATGCTGATATATACTTACCAAGCATATTCCCAATATGCGAGAAGCTTTTGGGAGACCAGTATTGTGAGGGGAGTCTTGGCAGCCGAACCCAGATTGGAATGGTATCCATTTTTTCATTACCAACAACAAAATTAAGGTCCCATTTTTTCATTACCAACATCAAAAGTAGGGTCCCATTTTTTCAGAAGAACTGACAAGGAATCAATACACCATTAGCACTGTAGTGCACTTTCATCTTGTGAAACTTCAGAGAATATGATCAAGAACCACCCTTTTGAGAGGCGGCTAATTTGCAGTGGAGGATCAAATGAAGAACCCCAGAATGTGCAAACCCAAGACATAAGGGTTTTGAGATTGAAGTGGCGACCAAGGGCTTTACCAGCTAGAGCTTTATCCCCCATTTCTAATGCCTTAGTCATCGTTATGTCTTCACCAAAAACCATATTAGACTCCTCTAAGGACATCGAGACGCACTTATTCCTACGCCTCCTTTTTGAAACGGTACCTTTGGGAGAGAGCTTGTCTAAAGGAGCAAGGGTCGAAGTCGATACCAAAACGTCCACAATGATGTCCCAACCATTTAGGTTTGAAGGGTCAAGGCAAGAGGCAATAAAACGAGAGTTGAGGGGAAGGTTTGGATCTAGGCTCGAGAAATCATCAACATCTAATCCCATTGGAAAGGAGTCAAAGAGTGAACAAGGGACGAAGGGCACTGTCGGAGACTAGGAGTGAAGAGAAATTGCCAGTGGGAGGGAAGATTCCATAGAAAAATCCAATGAATCGCTTAGAGAGAAAAAACCTTGAGTTGAGACATACCTATGCAAGGGCGGTGAAAGCACAAGGATGAGAGAGAGAGAACCGCCAGAAAAACCAGGAGAAGGTAAGGCGATCGGTGTTGAGCCCAGATCCGGAGCTCCAAGTAAAGCAGTTGAGGTTGAGTCTGAAGATGGGAAGAAAGGAGGACCCTCCGACCAAAACTCTAAGCCATCCATCGGGGGACACGTGTTAGATTCCAGAAGGGGCGAGCTGCCAACTATCGATGACCAGGGGAGAATCTCAGCAGGGTCCGGGGAATAATCCACTAACTCTTCATAAACCGCCATAAGCCTCTACTAGAAGAAACCACCGAAAGAATTCTAGCCACCAGGGAGAGTTTTAGGTCGTAGTTGAGAGAGAGGCACGACCACCTACGCCAGCTGAGAGAGAAGAAAAACTAGGGTTTTTTGGGCCTACGATAATAGTCGTTCGCAGAGCCATTTTTCCCTACGAATGACTTACATTACATGTCTCCAATTATATCTACAAAGTTAAGAGTTAAAAATAAAGAACAATATGAGAGTGAAGGTGGAAGGATATATTATACAAAACATATTTGCATAATATGATTTGGAAACTATTAAACTTTACTTGGTCATGGCTTCATCATGTTCTCTTATTACATGCTTATCAATACTACCATTTATTCCTCCTTTCCTTATATAATGCATTTCTTTTGGATTTCAAACAAAACAAATGAAGTTAAATCCAAAAATGACCTTCACTGTGGTTTTTAAAAAACGAACCCAATGGAGTTGCATGGTATTCCTCCTTTCTTTCCAATGTAAACATCCATGCGTTTCAAACCAAACAAAAGCAAGTCTAACCTCAGAATGACCTTAATTATGGTTTATAAAAAATGAATCCCAAGTGCATGCACTTACATAGCATCAAGTGCTTGGTCTTATGGGAGCCCTCAAAAAGCTTGTACGGATTATATATTATTATTTCTAAAAACGAAATGAATGGGATTAGATATTATGATTTCTAAAATTAAATCGAAGTGCTTACACTTGCATGGCATAAGATGCTTGGGTGTAAGTGGGAGTGCTCAAGGAGCTTGCATGGGATTAGTTACTTCAAGAGGCTTGCATGGAATTAGATGGTGAGTTTAATGGAATACTGAAGAGGTTTATTTGCCATTGACCTTTTTTAAGAATTTGTTCAGAGCTTTATTAATGATTACATCTTTTTCACACTGTGGCGTGCTTCACGTTCATGAAGTTTCGAAGAGAGTGTTCTCTTGGCACGTTGATTACTAATTTATCTACCAGATTTATAGCTTTTTTTTCCATGGAAAAAATTATCTCAATTTTATATAGTGTATAAAATCTTTTACAAGTCGATGCCACAGTCAGCGATCAATTAGCAGACGGTCAGTCAATACACCTAAACCGGTTCAACCATAGCGAATCAAGCCGAAGCGATGATCCGATGTTGTACAAGGAACTCTGATGAACAGTCAGTCCATACAGCCAAAAGTAATCAATACAGAAGCCCGAAAAGGCAATGTTGTCCCAAAAAAAACATTCAGCTCACCGATGCAGAGCTATATCAGTGAGCAAAACCACTATGACAGCGGATATACTAAGAGAAAACATCAAAACAATGGACTGCGGCCAATACAGAGAGAGGAATGGGAGTGTAATACAAAAAGGAAGATGACCAAGATCACATCAGAAAATGCAGAAATGGGTAATCAGACTCACGATCCCCTTATCACTATGGAAGATAGAGAGTCTTCCAATTTCCTCCCTTAACGCTTTCTTAGAAAGAGCATCGGCCTCCCTGTTGTAGACTCTGGGAACATGCTGGAATCTAAGAAAAGGGAAGCCTTTTGCGAGAACCAGAGTCTTTTGTTTCCATGATTCAACATTGATCGCATGGAGTTGGGATTTTTTCGAGATCCAGTCAATGATGACCTTTGAGTCTCCGCAGATGAGCAAGTGAGTGATGTTCCAGCAGGAAGCCAATGAGAGAGAGACCCAAAGCCCCATGAGCTCCGCTTTAGTGTTTGTCCCCGGCCCGCAGTTGAGGATCCATTTTGTGATTCGCTCCGGGTGAGCTCTGAAGAAACCTCCTGCCCCACAGCAGGATCCATTGGCTTGGGCTGCTCCATCAAAACAAGCCAAGGAAAATCCAACTGGCAGTCTGAGATCGATCTCTTTAATAAGAGTAAACTTTAAAGTAGACGGTTGCCAAGAAAAAGTGGCTAGGACCCTGTTAAAAACAGCCAGAGTTGATGGAAGCCTGTTCTCGAATAAAGCTCTGTTACGTTCAATCCACAAATGCCAGTTGATGTGGGCCGCCAAGCTAATCGGCGAGGATTTGTTTAAATGCCAGGAATTAAAGCAATCATTGACAGTGTCTCCACTCCAGGAGAAAGGAAGATTGAAACGAAATAACAATCTGCTCCAGACTTCCTTTGTGAAATTGCAGTGGATCAATAAATGGTTTATGTCCTCCAGAGCGTGTCGACAGAGGAAGCAGATCCCAGGACCATGCCATCCTTTCCGGCGAAGGGAGTCCCAGGTCAAAATCCGGTCAATGCCCACCAGCCAGACACAAAGTTTGTATTTAAGGGGAGTTTTCCATTTCCATAACTGAAAACGCCAAGAATGATCAGGAGCAAGATTTTTTAAAGTCAATAGAGCAGTAAAAATATTTTTGACCGATGGGATGCCTGAGGCATCGCCCCCTGCCCACACCAGGGTATCGGGCTCTTCACTCAGAGAAATACCAGCACGCTTAAGATCAGAAATAAATTGATTCCAAACAATAGCCTTGCGCCCGGTAAATGGCAGATCCCCAACACCCATCCAGTTATCCGGAAGGGAAGAATATCTAGTCGGTAACTTAACCTGTGAGAGATAAACTAAATTTTGAGAAAAAAGATCAGAGCACATGTCCAGAGGTAAGAGCGATCTGTCATCCAACCCTGTAATCATATCCCTGCCGATTTTGATCTCAGTTCCAGAACCCGGCTGCCACCTTAGCCAATGGAGAATGATGGGTGCAGAATCTACAAGGCCCTTCCAGAAGGGGGAGGCCCGCTTTAGAGATAGCGATGGCTTACGAAGCCAATCAGAAAGTTTCAAGGAACCAAGGTACTTGCCCACTATAATACGATTCCAAATACTTTCATGGGTAAGAGCTCTCCAAAAGGTGCAAGCCAGGAGAGCTGTATTGAAGGTATGTAAATTTTTTAAGCCCCAGCCTCCAGCCTTTTTAGGCCTTGTAAGAAGCTCCCAGCTGCAGAGGTGGAAGCTATGATTAGTCCCGTGAATATTCCACAAAAAGTTGGAGGTAAGTCGTCGGAGGGTGTTGATGATCCTTAATGGAATCCTTTCCAGGGACATCCAGTAAACCGCCAATCCTTCTAAAACAGATTTTACCAGGATGAGACGGCCTCCAAGTGAAAGCCATTTATAGCACCAACCTCCTATTTTTCTTTCATAAAGTTTTATAAGCCACTGCCAATCTTCAGGAGAAGAGGCTCCAATCTTCAGCTGAAATCCGAGGTAACTCAAACCTGCATTAAGATCAGCAAAATTGTAAGGGATGAACTGTTTGTATGATTGTAGTTCCTGCTCCGAGAGTCCCCAGTGGTGGACAGATGATTTTGAGAGATTTATAGAAAGACCAGAAACCATTCAAAAACGAGAGAGCAGATCCTGAATGACAGACCACTCTGTTAGGTCAGCTTTAGTCATAAGAAGGAGATCGTCGACAAACATTAGATGGAGAATCCTTATGAACTTTGTATCAATGACGCCAGATATTTTGTGTTCAGAGAAGCTCTTTTTGAGAAGGATGCTGAGAGTATCCATGATTAAAATGAAGAGATAAGGGGAGAGGGGGCAGCCCTGTCGGAGGCCCCTCTCACTTTTAAAGAAACTCGTGGGCTCTCCATTGATGATAACAGTGAAATTGGCACTAGTAACACACGCCAGGATCCAATTTGTCAACTTTAAACCGAAGCCCACCGCATGTAGCACCATCCTAAGAAAACCCCAGTCAATGCTGTCAAAAGCTTTGTTGATGTCGAGCTTCATTACCAACGCTTTTTTATTCTTCTGCTTGATACTGTGAATGCACTCATGGGCAGTTCCGATAGCTTCCTGTATTCGTCTACCTTTCAAGAAGCCGAGCTGCTCTGCCGATAAACTCCTGCTAAGAACGGGCTTGATCCTGTTTGAGATTACTTTAGAAATTAGGTTGTAGATGAGATTGCAGAGAGAAATCGGGCGAAAATCATTGAAGGTAAGTGAATTAGAGGTTTTCGGGATCAGGACCAGGAAAGTTGCATTAAGACAACCAGAGATTTTGCCCCTAATCCGAGAGTCTTCCACCATCCGAAGAAGATCCTCACCGACAAGGTCAAAGAAGAAAATAAAGAATTCAGTAGTCCAGCCATCCGGCCCCGGACTTCGCACTCTTTTGAAATGTAACAGGACGTCTTTTAACTCAACAAGTGAAACGGGTTCATAAAGCGTAGTTGCTTCAGCAGTGGAGATAAAATGGGGGAAGAGGCCAGCAATCTCGGCTTTTTCATGAAGAAATTGGTCGCTGGAGACTTTGTAGAGATTTTTGAAATGAAAGATAGCTTCGGACTTTAACTCTTCTTGTCCCCGAATGGACCCGAGTCCTGTTCTGTTACTATTAATAGTCCAAATCAACTTTTTACTCCTGTTGTAACTGGCCGTTCTGTGAAAGAACTTGGTATTGGAGTCCCCGCTTTGTAACCAAGTCGCCCGGCTGCGCAGCCTCCAGGCTTCTTCCTCCTGCCTCAGGATGCACGCTCTGTCTTTTTCTAGCACTGATAGTCTAGCTGAATCGTCCACTGAAAGAGGCGCTAATGAAGAAGAATTGAGGAGTACAGAGATCTCTGTCTCAAGACTCAATAATCGGGCCTTTTCCACCTGTTTTGTTACCATAAACCACGTTTTTGTTTCAGATTTAAGTGTTTTAAGCTTCCAGGCTAGTCGCCTCTGCGGATTTGCTTCAGAAAGAAAGCGATGGTCATTCCAAACTTGATGAACCAGAGATGTATAATCCGCGCGCTGTAACCAATGGTGGTTGAACTTAAAGGGGATGGATCGATGAGACGCCGGTAACAAGATCTTGAGAATTACAGGAGCGTGGTCGGAAAAGAAAGGGTACTCAACCCACGAAGACGGAGCAGAAGAAGAAGACAAGAAGGTCTTCGCAACAAGAAAGTGGTCCAATCTCCTAGCTATAGCCGCTCTGCCTGTGCGCCCGTTGCGCCAAGTAGGAGCCAAACAGGATGGCTGAATGTCGATTAAATTGTTAGAATCAAAGAATTTTTTGTAGGTAGCTTCTGTAGAACCAGACAGGAATGAGCCACCCCAATTTTCATCCGCTGACAGGATGATATTAAGGTCTCCCCGAGGATGAGATTCGGTAAGGAGAGCAGCCCACTGTCCGTCAGTAACTTCCAAAAAAACGGCCTATTTGTACAAGGGCCGTAAACATTTAGGAAAGCCAGCTCTTGTCCAGTGGCTAAGAAACAGCCTTTCAATAGGATACCCCCACTTGAAAGAAAAGACCTCAGCTCCAAGACGTCAGGATCCCAGGACACCAATAAACCACCTGAGTTGCCCAGGGAACTTGCAGCAGCAGAGAACCACGAAGGACGAAATTGATGCACAAAATTCCTGGATAAGTGATCTGACGAAAGGGTCTCTTGGAGGAAGATGATGTCAGGCTTAGTAAGTTCCAACAGTCGCCGAAAGGAGGCACTCTTGAGGGGCCCTCCAATCCCTCGGATGTTTAGGGAAAGCACGATCATTACTTTGAACGAGCCAAGGCCTTCATTGCTCTAAGGGCCTTTCCTTCCTGTAATGGGAGTTCAGAAGTAGGAGTCTGAGAGCTGAGTAGCTCTTTTTTCTTCCTGGAACTTCTCGTCTGAAGAGGAGAGAGTTCTGTAGCGATGCCACGCGCCCAAGTAAAATATTTTTTATCACTATCAGAAGGTAACAATGAAGAGGATCCTGGCTCGGTGGCTGGGGAAACGAGTTCTTTGCCTCTGTACATTGGTAACGAAGGAAGGTTGAAAGGAGCAGAACCGGAGATAGCCGAGGAGTTCAAGTTTGCCAATAAGCTCTCGTCATCTTCCTCCGATTGACTAAATCCCGGAGGCAAAGGGAAAGAGTCATCAGAGCTTTGGTGTAAAGGCAAAATTTTTCTAATCCCCATTAGTGAAGAAGAGGTCGGCTGTGACTGTGTGGCCGGGGAAGAAGGAAGTAAGATGCTTGTAGAGACAGAAGGATCTGGAGTTACTAAAGGAACAGTCAAGGAATTAAGACAAAGATCTGAAGAAGAGTCGAGTACATTAGGTGGAAGAGCATCTCCAACAGAAACGGAGCAGACTTCCCTGCTAGGACCCGAAAGCCAAGTATAACTGGAAATGGAGAGCTTTTCCTCTTCAGTTAGAGATTTATAGAGAGCGGGGAAAATAGAAATCAATTTATGCAGCAGGTCATCGGACTGGCCAGTAAGGGGTTGGGTGGGAGGACGAATAGGGGAGTCCAGGAAGGCCAAAGACGGGTCAGGCTCCATAGAGTCTGGAGGATTAAGAAAAAGATCACTCTCTTCATTGAAAACTGTAGGAGACTTACCTGGACAGTCACGGCGAAGATGTCCCGTTTCCCGGCAATGATTACATCGGAAAGGGATTCCGAGATAATCCAATTTCTGTGAGAGTTTACGGCCTCTCCATTCAATCACCAAAGTTTCCGGCAAGCTAGAGGTGATGTCAATCGCCACCAACACTCTGCCCATCGTTCTCGATTGACCGTTGTGCATCTTTTCGTCAAGTGAGATGAAAGTACCCAGAGAATTTCCGATGGCTGTCAAGGCTTCAGTATTCCAGAGAAACAAAGGGAGACCCGGAAGCAGTACCCAAAGGTGTCTATGTTGGAAGTACTCCGTGTCCGGGTTGAAAGCAAGTCTCCAGCGTTTAAGCATGAGACTACCTCCTCCATAGACCCAAACAGAGGAGAGCAGAAGAGTGGCGTCCTCCGGAGAATTGCAGTGAAAAGAAAGCCATCCCTTTTGGAGAAACTGAATCTGTGGGGAATAACCCAGAACAGGAAACCATTTACACTTTATCCAATCCTCCAACGAGAGAAGACTCGGGCTCTTGTAGGAAAAACGGCCCACCAAAGTGCAAGTAGACATTCTACAGAGCTCCTCTAAACCCACACCATCACCCAGAGCTAAGCATTTTGCTTTCCTGACGGATTTCCACACTTTCCGGCCACTGGAAACACCACGATGAGAGAAGGATTTAGAAACAACAGGAAAAGGATCACCTCCGGACCTAGGGGGAGAGTAAAGTAGATCGGGCTGGAGCCTGTCCGGGACAGAAGAAACTGGCTTCTTTGCAAGGATAGTCGACAGAGGGGAAGAGGCTAAGTTGTCAGGTTGTACAACGGAGACAGTGGGAAGAGTTGAACAGGAAGGAGTGGAGGGAAAAGGCTTTTGAGTAGTACCTAGAGAGTCAAGTTTGTCAAAAAACCCCACTTGTTTCCAAATGATTTCATTGGAAGGGAGCATCAGTGGGTCCGTCAGTGAATCCATTATTAAAAAAAACTAAGGGGGCTGGAAGTAAACCCAGAAGAAGACAAAATCTCAAGGAGTACCGGGAGAGAATAGGTAGTGGAGGGAAGCTCGAAGACAGGGCGCGAAGGGACACAGAATCGAGAAAGGAATCAATAAGGCAGTGTGTAGGCAGTGTATCCAAGAACTAAATGGACGGAAAACAGGGAGAGAGTACCAAAAGGAACCTATCACAGCTCAGAAAGTCCAAAAGGAACCTATCACAGCTCGGAAAGTCCATTTACTCTTTGGAGACAGAACCAATCAAAAGAAAACTCAGCAGTACATTGTCCTATAGCTTAAAGAATCCACCGAGAGGCCGGCCCCCACAACAATGAGAAACCAGTGGGAAACTTGGCACTAGCGCCAGTTACTCTAGTCCGTCCGATATCAGTGAAAACGCTAAGACAATGAGTCAGGAAGGTTGAAGGAATAAGCTATGCAAAGGGACAACCAATATACTGTGAATACCAATATTGAAAGGCAAGAGTGCTGTCAGGAGGAAGCTCCTGGTTCTACTGGTTCGTTGCCCGCCATTTTTGCGTTCAAAATCTCCATAAGATGGGTGACTTGATGTTTGTGATTGATGAGCACGTTCTCTACTGTCCAGATTTATAGCTTACCATTCGTGAAAATCATATAGTTTTTTACACAAACATGGTTATTTGCATGGAGAGTCTCTTCCAAACCCTTTTGTGAATTATTCATCTCATCCACATTCAATGTTGCTCACTTGCTCATCCACAATTGCTATTACTAACTAATCTTGCTTGTGGTGGTAGCATGTCCATAATTAAAGTTATAAACATCCAACTCACTTTTCAAATTATTGGTCCCATCCACAATAATTCACAACCACTATTGTTCATTATTCTTACTTGTTGTGGTAGTCTATCACAATTGAAGTTGTAATAATAAAGACTATGAACTGCAATGTTTGCCATGGTCTCAAATAATTGATTGGAATTAAATTTATTTTTTTAAGATATTGTATTTTACTAACTCCTTTTTATTTAGAAGGAACAAAATAATTTAAGAAAGTGTTTTTTTAAAAGGTAAAATGTAGGTAGTTTGTATTATTCAAATGTTAATTATTGTAAATGTGCAAAACAATGTTTTAAATGAGATATTTATTTCGCTAAAATTACGTAAACTCACAATCATAGCGAAAAAATCTAATTACAAAAAGCAAACAATATGTGTGTAGGGAGACTTACACAAGGATACTATACTTTTATTGGATTATGATTAAATCAATATTATAATTAGATTTTGTAAAGATTTTGTTTCATGTTATTCATGTTTAAATTAATGTTATGATTAAATTGTGTAAAAATTTGATACTATACAAGTTATTAAATTATTATTACTAACCTAGATTCATCTTAACCCTCGATCCATCAAGTGTCGAGAAGGATCAAATCTCTTGAGGCGCAAACCTCTTTTAAAGTGTAAAACTTGAGAAAATGTTAGAGGTTTACACCTCAAGAGATTTGATTCCTCTCAACGCTTGATAGATCCGAGGTTAAGATGGATCTAGGGCGATTCCAGTCGTGGGCGGTCACACAAAATTTGTAGATGATCAACATTATGTATATGCACATGTATATGTCTAATATTAATATGATCATACTCACTTTCCTCTATTCGTTGAAAGTATATAGTGTATTATCGAGAAGGATCAATGTAAATCTACCTTCTTTAGTTTTTATTATAGTGACACAATTTGTAGATAATCAACAATATGTATATGTCTAAGATTAATTTCATCATTTGAAATTTACTCACTTTCCTCAATTGGTTGAAAGTATAGAGAGTATTATTGACAAGGATCAATGTGAATCCATCTTCTTTAGTTTTTAGTATAGTGACACCATTTTTCTAAGATGAATCAGATCATTTTAAATTTACTCAATTTGTTGAGAACATAGAAAGTATTGTTCAGAAGTATACTTCAAGAGTTACACAAGGAATAAGTTGAATAGAAATAAAGTAACAATATTGAATAATGAAAAGTGTGAATAATAAGAAAGTAATCAATTACAAATAGTTTACATTCAGATGAATCTCAATCTATCTCCTTCTGCTTTTTTTATATACATCGACTAGTTTTCCCATATTTTGATATCGATCATATGAAAAGGGAGGTTGAAATAGTAGACCATTCAAATCTTTAACTCTAGATATTGTAGTAAGTGTCATACCCTATCTCTCTTGCTTTCCAATATTAATAGTAGCTTTCTCCAACATCAATACTTGTGACTTATGGATTGTTAAGCCCTTTCAAAGGAAGCTAGTTTTTATTACCTCTTTCAATAGGTGTGATAGGAACAAATTGAGTGAATGATATTTTTGCTACACTGAATCATTTTTCATTGTATTATAATTGGAATCAATGCACCCTAATATTTTGCATTATATCATTGAAATCATTTCAACTACTTCATTACTCTAAATGATTTTGCATTGTATCATTATTAAAATTAATGTACTTTATTGTTTTGCATTAGGTTATCACAAAATCAATGCAACTACTTTATTGAACTAAATGAATTTTCACTATATCATCACTAAAATCAATGCACCTTATTATTTTGCATTAGGTCATCATTGGAACCAATGTGGAACCAATGCAACTATTTTCTTGCTTTAAATATATGTTTATTGTATTAACACTAAAATAAATATATCATTTTGTATTTCTTTATATCATTGTTGAAATCAATGCACCTATTTGTTATATCATTGTTGAAATCATTGCAACTACGTGACTACTTTATGACTTAAATCAATACACGCTATCATTTTGCATTATATAATTGTTGAAATCAATGCAACTATTTGTTATATCATTGTTGAAATCGTTGCAACTACATGACTATTTTAAATTAATAATATATGGCAATTTCTTTAATATAGAAAACTCTTATTAGTCCCTGCCATGGGACTATAGCAATGAGTTTGTATTTGATGTGACATTAAAATTTGTGTATGAAAGGTAATGTTTAACATAGGAAAACAAATATATATTTTTGGATATAATAAAAATATTTGTGTTCCTCATTTCTAATTGGTTGATAGGATTGAAGTGTTATTGCTCCCTTCACGTCTTTCAATATATAGAATTAATTACATAATCAATAAATTTCACCAATCACCACATCTAAATATAAAAAGTTGTACTATGTATTTATTATTATGCATTATTATATTTATAATATATTTATTATATTTATGAATATTATAGTGCCATTTAACTTACATTTCATTATACATTTTTAATAACAAACAACCCTCAATTATTATCTATTGACAAAAAATATTCATTACTTGTGCATTTAGTTATATTAAGTTTCATTCTTCAACATGTATTTCTCAACTAACTCGGCAGGGATTGTGTTGCCATGCAACCCTTGTTATTAAAACATCCATATCATTTTTTATTTTTTATTTTATTTTTAAATCATTGCAACTATTGTTTTGCATTATATATCATTTGTATTTATTTATATCATTGCAACTATATTTCATCACTTAAACCAACACAACTACTTACTTATTTTAAATAAATTTTCATTGTATTATCACTAAAATAAATATAGCATTAGCATTGTTCCTTTTTATTTTAGAATGATTAAGCATAAACATTTTAAAATAAACATAAATATTGCATAATATATAACACTTTAAATCTTTATAAATATATATATATATATATATATATATATATATATATATATATTTGATACCTCATTCGCCAAACCCTAAACAACAATATCGGGCAAGGCGAAGATTGCAAAGTAAAGTAAAATAAAATATTACATTCCTAACCTAAATATTGCAAGAATATAGATATTTGGAATATTTGTGATAATCATGATGGTTCCAAGATCACTATAGTTTTGATGACTCAGAAGATTATGAAGGTAGGTATTATGTCAAATACTTTGAAATTGAGATCTCAGAAAGTGTTTTTCATCTTCAACCCTCTTGGTGTCACAAAGGTGACTGATTCTTTCATGCCATGGTGTTTTGGGGATTGTCCAATGTCCAATTTCACTATGTAGCACATGAGAATTAGTTCTTATTTTAGAAATATTGATTCTCTTCTTAAATTTAGTCAAAACATAGACATACTTTTGATCTTCAAGATTAGGGTTAACCACCTCCTTATAATATCTTAATTTTCTTTTATTCTTTAATTCTTTATCTCACGACAAATTTTCCTTAAATTTAACTTTAACAATATTAAAGTGATATATATTATTAGATTGAGGTTGCACAAATTAAAAACAAGCCATACACCAAATTGGTGTATGAGACCCCCTTCTTAGTGGGACAAGAGATCCCCTTTACCAATGATTTGACTACTAAAATCTACAGAGATATACATACCCTACCCCCTCTGGATTTGAACCTATCACATCTCAAAAAGAAACATATACTTTTAAATTTAAAAAAATAAAATATATAAATATATACACTTTCATCCTTATTCACAAATTAAAAAATCTCATACAACAATTTAACTAACCTGCAATCACTTTATAATTACTTTTAACTTTAAATTATTAGAATTTCTATCACCTTATTTTACAAAACATTATTGTTCAATAATAAGATTCTTACAACACATAATCCATATAACATGCTTCTATTTCTTTTTAATTTTGCTTTTAATTTAATTATATAAAGACATATTTTAAAATATGCACATTTTAGTTAAAATGAAAATAAAGTAACAGAGTGCAGTATCTTGGCCTATCAATCACGGCTGGTGGCAACAAAAGAACGGACTGGTCGACCCTCATCTCCAAAATCAAAAACCGAATTGCTGCGTGGGGTGGCTTCTGGTTAACCAGGAGTGGAAAAGTCACACTAATT
>ML782832.1:554090-571252 GCA_009831015.1 Picea engelmannii
TAGGAAATTCAAGAAACTAATTTAAACCTTTTTAATACTTACACATTTAAATTATAAGATTTACTTTAAAAGGGAAAAAATCGATGCTAAAACATTAAAATGCATATCATATAGCTTTGTATTTATAATTGTATTACAAAAATGTCTGCTTAATTTAAATTGTGAATTTTTCTTCCAATATATTTCAAATAATTAAGAAATCATTTTTTAATGAAAAATTAGAAAAATCTATAAACCAAAATTTATGCTTTCCATGGGGGAAAGACTTGCTTCTATGAGAAGGATAAGATATGGTGTAATTCTTTTGGATTTGTTCTATCTTTCTCCAACCTCAAACTTGACATCCATACAAGATAACTGGAGTGACGAGAGTGTGAAAGATTTGTTTTTTATTTATCACAAAGCCAAAAATTTGGTGATTTACAATTATTTTCAAGCCCATAATAAACTTTTCACCCTCCATTTATCTTTTTTATAAATAATTTCATTTTTATTAATAAATTTATTAATTTTTTTATAATAATTAATTTTTATGATTTTACAATTTTTATTTTATTATTTATAAATAACTTTAACAATTTATTTTTAGATAAATTTAAAAAATATATATATATATAATAAAATTTAATTATTTTTATTTTTATTTTATTATTTATAAATAATTTTAATAACTTACTTTAATAAATTTATTGCATGAAAATTAGGAAATTCAAGAAACTAATTTAAACCTTTTTAATACTTACACATTTAAATTATAAGATTTACTTTAAAAGGGAAAAAATCGATGCTAAAACATTAAAATGCATATCATACAGCTTTGTATTTATAATTGTTATTGCATGAAAATTAGGAAATTCAAGAAACTAATTTAAACCTTTTTAATACTTACACATTTAAATTATAAGATTTACTTTAAAAGGGAAAAAATCGATGCTAAAACATTAAAATGCATATCATACAACTTTGTATTTATAATTGTATTACAAAAATGTCTGCTTAATTTAAATTTAAATTGTGAATTTTTTTTCCAATATATTTCAAATAAAAATAAATTTTGGTTTATAGATTTTTCTAATTTTTCATTAAAAAAATGATTTCTTAATTTACATTGTGAATCGAGTATTTCTTCTTATTTTTGTTTTTAGGATGGTAAGTTATACTTTTGACCATGTAAAGTATACAATATTCACAAAAATAACTAACATAAAGACTTATCTGAAAACCAAGATGGTAAGTTATACTTTGACAATATAAGTTCTACAATATTCACAAAAATAACTAACATAAAGACTTGATTCGAAAACCTCTTAATTGAAATGGCGGTAGTTGTCATGGGTGATGGAGATGGCTTGGATGACGATTACTGGTGGAGTCATAGGTGCCTACATAAATCAAATGAGGTGTACAGGGAGGAGTTAAGGTTGTATCGTCAGTCTTTAAAAAAGATGACGTAAGGGGAGGAAAGATGGAGACAGGGCTTGTGGATCACACTACCATCGGGACAGGTGGCAAACCTGAGTGTGGAGCGAAGGACATTTGTATCATCGAGATTATCAACGATCTTTTTGCTCGGGAAGCAAACAGAGGAGGTGTCACTTGTGATCTTCCATTTAACCTTCCACTACACTCTGCGCGAAAGATTTTGGAGTTCACTGTAGCAAGGGTCCAAAGGAGGGAGGTCACTGTAGCAAGGGTCCAAAGGAGGGAGGGGTCGTGGCAAATGTTGCAGAACAGAGAGTGGTGACAGAGACCCTGCTTTTAGAAGCAGTGAGGAGAACTACAAGTGGTTCTAAGATTAAAAGGGTTGTAGTGTTGGAGACAGAGGTTAGAGGAGATGGTTTCTCACGGGGCGTAGAAGTAGGGAGATGTGGGGTGAGGCCTGAGACGGAAGGGACACAGACTTACATTTCTATTAAGGGAAGTAGAGCTAGAAATTTAGAAACCAGAGCGGAGGGACTTGTCTCTATCGAGATTGTTGATATTAGAAGTGTGGGGGAGGCAAAGTCACTGTCTGGTTTAAAGGCTTGGAGGGTAAAAAAATCAAAGCCATGTGTAGCTCTTGGCAAAGATATCGGGATGGAGGAAGTATCAGTTTACTTTGAGCGTGGACTTATAGGTAGATTCGGTTATTGGTCCATGGAAGCGAGGGATATACACAAATGGACTTAAGAATCTTGGAGGCCAGTGTTGGGATACTCACCAAAGGTCTTCATATTGACAAAAGGTTGGTTTTGTTTCCTATTTAAATCCTCGGAGGATGCAGAGGAGATGTTGAAAAGAGTCTAGGTGGTAAATAATGGAAGCCTCGTGCTTAAAAGGTGGAATTGTGCATTTAACCCGGAGAAGGAACACATCCGGCTTAGGCACCTATGAGTATTATTGCCTGGCTATCTGTTAGCGTTATGGAACGTAGAGGCATTCAAGGCAATAGGTAATACACTTGGAAAATTCCTTCATGTTGATATAAGTCTACTAACATGTCAAGACAGGAGGATGGGGAAAATGTTGGTAGAAATTTACCTAAATGAAGGATTACCAGTGGAAATGGATATAGTTTGGAGGGGAATGGTGTACCAATAGAAGCTGGATTATTTGGATGCCCCGTTCAAGTGTGAAGTTTGTAAAGAAACAGGCACCTGCAACATCAATGCTCTGGGACGCGAAAGAAAACAACACGAGTTGGATTGAAACAAAGTGTGGTGTGGAGGCGGTCTTACAACCAAATGTCACGATTTCAACCTCGGAAAGTGATACAGTTGCTGGTAAGTTAAATTTACCGAGTTCTAGTATTTCTTCCTTGTTGTCTGTCTTTGATATAAGTAGGAGGCGAGATCCAAGGATGGAGTCTAAACAAAATGAGTTGGATACGAAGGAAGTGATAAGCATCGATTGTAACCTTTCTACTGAAGTTTTTCTTGAGGGTTTTATGGATATGTGTGGGGAGGAGACCCAGGAAGAGTTTTCGGCTGTGAAAATGGGAAACAACCCTACTAGGGTGGATGAGATGTAGGACTGTCTAGGGAGGGCATCAAAAGAGGAGACAGTAAGGGTTTCTAGGGGAGGGGGGAGTTTTGATATAACATTGGTGACTGCGGATCGATCGAGCGTTGTGGCAGGGAAGGGGGATATGGCCAGTTTTGGAGGTACTGCAAAATGTGCGGATGAAGCTTGTTTATATTTGGAGGGGGATACTTGTATCTCTGGGAATAAGGTAGAGAGGGAGGTTCTACAAAGTGGACTTTTTCTAACTATTTTGGGGGGTGAGTGTAGCCCGAATTTTCCATTTCAGACATTAACAAGAATTACTGGGTCACCTGCGAATGCAGGGAGCTAAGATTGCCAAAGAAATGTTGTGACAAACCCTATTGCATTGACTAGTGTAGGATCAGAGGAACGGGTGGAGACTGCATCTCTATTTGTTACGGATGTTAAAAACTGTGCGTATGGCAATGGGTGTCTTGTTTCTCTGAGCTTAGATTGCCAAAGAATTGTTGTGACAAACCCCATTGCATTGACTAGTGTAGGATCGAAGGAGCGGGCAAAGACTGCATCTTTAATTGTAACGAATGCTAAAAATTGTGGGGTTGGCGATGGGTGTCTTTCTTCTCTGAGTGCTAAACAACAGTCTGAAATCACTGTACTTTCTGAGATCGATGAGTCTCTTATAACAAGAACGACTAGGTCACCTGCGAAGGTAGGGAGCTTGGATTGCCAAAGAAATGTTGTGACAAACCCCATTGCTTTGACTAGTGTAGGATCAGAGGAGCGAGCATAGACTGCATCTTTAATTGTAACAGATGTTAACAACTGTGGGGTTGGTGATGGGTGTCTTGCTTCTCTGAGTGCTAAACAACAATATGAAATGACTGTACTTTATGAGATAGATGAGTCTCTTATATCTTTCATACCTTCTTATAAAGAAGTCCTTAACCGGTCTCCACTGCCGATTTTTTCTAGGGGAGATCTTTTACCCTTGAATGTAGAAAGGAAATTGAAGGAAGAGACTGGTAGGAAAGGTCTTTCTCTTAGATCTGTGGGAGAGGCTCCACTTATAAAAGGGGTTGTCCATGGAGGACTGGAAAAAGATTTTTCCCCTCTTAAAACTAGAAGTGCGAGGAAGCTAGGGAAAGAGAAGGAGTCTAATGTCATTACAAATTCCCCAATGACAGATGGTCCACGGGCGCTTAGAGCTCTGAAATCCCCGGCGAGAGTTAAAACATGATAATAGAAACCCTAAACGTTAGGGGAGTGGGGGGCACTCCAAAGCTTTAGCCCTCAAAAGATTCCTAGCTTTAATTAAACCAGATGTGCTACTTGTTCAGGAAACTACAGTCAATGAAGCAAAAGTGAGAGATACTTTTGTCAAACTTCTCCCTAATTGGTATTTTTGTGGGGTGGATTCTTCAGGACTATCAGGCGGGTTGTTAACTGCTTGGAATCCACTGAAATCTGAATTTTCTGCTTTTTTGACCCCTGCAGGGATACTTCTGGATGGTTTAGTAAAAGACTTGAATAAAAGACTGAAGGTGATAAATTGCTATGGACCGTATTCTGACAGAGAGGAGTTCTGGGCGGATATTAAAAGGGATGGTGTACTTAAAGAATGTAATCTTATATTGGGAGGTGATCTAAACTTTACCACTTCTAACAAAGAGGTGTTGGGATTACATGCTAGAGTCGACCTGTTACAATTTTTTTTTATCCAAATGATACAAGGTGAGGGGCTGGTGGATGTCGAGCCTTTAAAAATCCTTCCCACATGGAGAAATGACAGAAATGAACATGAGTACATAGCTAAGAGATTAGACCGATTTCTGATAACTGAAGACCTTGCACTCTCAGGTCTCAGATATAGATCGTGGGTGTGCAACTCAAAGATATCTGATCACATGCCTGTGATTCTCCATTTGGAGCAAGATAAGGAAAATATAAGCTATCCTTTTAAATTCAATTATGTTTGGCTGGAGGAACCATAATTTGATATTTTAGTGAGATCAAACTCGCTTGGACTTTTGGGTACAGAGACTTTGGATGCTATGGATTCATTGGTTAAAAAACTAAAACTTCTTAAAACTTTGGTGATAAATTGGGAAAGAAAGAAAAAGATATAAGCAAAGGAAGAATTAGTGAACCTGGAACATGAGTTGGACACATATTATACAAATTTTCGTGGAGGCTTTGTGAAGGAGGAAGATAAAATTTTGGTATTAGAAAAAGAAAAGAGGAAATTGGTTCTACTAAGCGAGGAGGAGGAAACTTGGAGACAAAAGAGTAGGATTAATTGGTTGGTTACATGTGACATAAACACTAAGTTCTTTCATGCTTATGCAAATTCCAGAAAACAAATCAATTCAATCTAGAATATTACAATGGAAGATGGAACTATGATCACAAGTAAACAAGGATTACAAAAGGAAGCAATTGAACATTTTCAACATGTTTTTAAGGATTAGACTAATCTCACTATTTCCAATCAATTAACAGTAATTAGGAAATATCCAAGGATTTTCTCAGATAAGGAAGGACAATGATTGGAAGAACCAGTTACTTTAAATGAAATCCTGACAACACTTAAAGGTTTCAAAGCTTCAAAAAGTCCTGGGTCGGATGGTTGGACTGTAGAATTCTTCCTGGCCTTTTTTTATCTAATGGGTAATGAAATACTGGAGATGGTTGAGAAACTAGGTGGAAAGGTAGGGTCACTTGCGCTTTGAATGTTACCTTTTTGGCACTTATCCCTAAGAGTGATAAACCAAAAACCTTTGAAGGATATAGACGAATTGCACTCTACAATTTGGTGTTTTTAAGATTATTACTAAAATTATTGCTACTAGAATAAAAACTGCTTTGTCAATTGGTATTTCAAAGGAACAATTTGGCTTTTTGGAGGGCAGACAAATTACAAATGCCAATGGAGTAGTACAAAAAGCCTTACACAACATTAAGGTAAAAAATATCAAAGCTTTGGTCCTTAAACTAGACTTGATTAAGGCATATGACAGAGTGGACTGGGGTTTTCTAAGGTTAGTTTGATTACAGGTGGGTATGAGTCTAGAAACTACAGATTGGATTATGGGGTGTGTTACTGTTGCAAATTTTGCTGTGTTGATCAATGACAATCCTACCAGATTCTTTATAAGTTCAAGGAGCTTGAGACAAGGTTTCCCATTATTCCCATTTCTCTTTCTACTTGTGGTAGAAGGGCCGAGTAGAGTCATACAGGAATAGGTGAGGGGAAATAATGTAGAAGGCATATTAGTGGCTAGAGGGTTAAAAATTACACATTTGATGTTTGTGGATGATGTTATACTTTTTGGGAATGGAAAAATCACAGAATGGACAACTTATAAGGAGGTCCTTGATCTTTTATACAAGGCAACATGGATGACTTTCAGTTTACATAAGTCTTTATTTCTAGAAGCAGGCTGGCTAGATGAGGAGATTGCAAGCTTGAAGGAGATCATGCCTTTTGAAGTAACACCTTTAGATGCTGGTTTCAAGTAGCTAGGGTTTTTCTTAAAACCAAACTGTTATACTAGGGATAACTGGAACTGGCTAGAGAGAAAATTTGAAAAAAGAATTTCGAACTGGAGCCATAGGTGGCTTACTTTAGGGGGGAGGGTCACACTTGTAAAAATTGTATTAGAAAGCATAAATGTGTACTGGCTTTCTTTGGCTAAAATACCAAAAAGTCTCTTAAATAAAATTAGGAGGAGAATGTTCAGTTTCCTGTGGACTGGTAAAAAAGTAAAAGAAGGGATGCATCTGATAAGTTGGAAAAAGATTGCAAAACCAAAAAAAACAGGAGGGTGGGGTATTAAAAATATCTATTCTTTTGGAAACGCTTTGGTAGCTAAAATTTTGTGGAGGTGCCTTATGATGCCTGAACTATGGCATGAGTTGTTTCATAAAAAATACCCTAAGAAGAAAACTGTTGTTGAATGGTTCAGGGATAGTTGGAAAAAATTGAATGATATTTCAAATAGTTGGAGAGTCCTTACATCATCATTAACTATTATAATTGATTGATTGGTTTGGAAGCCTGGTAATGGAAAGGATATCAGAATTGGAGCTGATCCAATGTTTGGATCCCAAAATTATTATAAACTATCAAGGAATCTCATAAACACACCGAAGGCACAAAGTATAGAATACCTTGCACAAGCAGGGACAATTGATTTGGATGATACAAGTTATATAAGATGGAGAAAGGCATAAACTTTAGGACTAGAAGGAGAACAAAAAGAGGAATGAAATATTTTTGTAAAGGGGCTAATTGGTTCAGGTTTTGAATTAAATAATGAGACAAATACCTTAATGTGGTCATGGGATACTAAAAGAGGACAGGTAAGTGCCAAGCTAGCTTATGATGTACAAGTGATGGAGGATATGAAGGAAGAATCAACTTTCTCGTATAATGAACTTTGGAGGTGGTAGTTACCTCTCAAAGTCATTCTTTTTATTTGGTTAATGCTTGAACATAAAATTCTTACATGGGATAATCTAATCAAAAGAGGTGTAACTGGGCCTAGTAGATGTGCATTATGTGGTAACAGTGAGGAAACAATGTATCATCTTTTTGTGGAGTGCAGTTTTACTAAAAACATTTGGTTTACAATAATAAAGGAGCTAAAAATCAATAGTACTTGGGAAGGAGGACAAATTGATGAGTGCTTTCAAAACTGGTTAAGGAAGGGGGAAAACTGTAAAGAAATCCCTTGCTATATATGTTGGGAGAGTTGGAAGTAGAGGAACCTAGTTATTTTTGAAGATTATCCTCTTTCGATGGTCAGGGTATGCAATAGTATACTTCAAGAGTTGGGTGAATTAAAAATTGCTCAACCTTTTCAGTATAGTAGGATTGATAGGCCTCCTATTATTGTCTGGGATCTAGCAGTGGGTTTCTTTGATGGTGCTTCACAAGATAGGGGTATTAAATGTGGGGCTAGAGCTCTTTTAAAATGTCTAGTTTTGGGGACTTTCAGACTCAAGATGAATTGTGGTAGAGGAACTAACACTAGGGGTGAACTCCTAGCTTTGTGGTGTATCTTATATTTTGCATGTTATAAGAAGGTAACAAGGTTACAATTGGTAGGGAATTCAAAGATTATTGGTAGGGAATTCAAAGATTATTATTGACTGGTTTACTAATGAAAACAATCTATAGGTGGTTTCTTTTCATCCATGGATGAAAAAAATTCGAGTATTGAGAGGGAAGTTTCTACAACTCAAAGCTCAACACATTTACAGAGAATATAACAAAGAAGCTAACCAGCTCTTAAAAAAAGCATTGCAACTAGACGATGATGAAATATATTATGGAAAGGGTACATAAATACAAACATAGATTTTTAAAAGATTAATTATCAATTAATATAACAATGTTATAAAGATGAAGAACTAATATATTTTGTATTTTGTTTTTTGAAAAGTAAAATAATTGACATATATTTCTGAATTGGTATCTAAGAAATTTACACTTATTTAAAAAAATGTAAAAAAAAACAGAATTTTGTGAGAGGGAACCTAAGTAATGTTCGAGAAGAGACTGTTATGTAAAATCCTATTTATATTTACTCATATAAATAGGCTTTTCTTGTGAAAATAAAAAAACTGTCAACCCTTTAAAATAACCCATCAAATTAAATCAAATTTAATAATACATATGCAACAGTTAACCATATAAACTAACTCATAAAAATCAAATTTAATAACACATATGCAATATACAACATTTAATGATCTATATATAATAGATGATACATACATTTAATAATCATCTATAAATCAGATACAAATCACTTTTGGCTATCAAATCGCTGTCTGCTAGAGGAGATCCAGAGGTGGCAGGAACCGACGGTTACAGTGCAGCCTTCATATTATATATATCATATATAACTATGCTACAGCTAATAATATATATTTTACCATATATATTATTAAATATTGAGTTGCTGCATTTAATAATATATGTTAGATAGTATAATCAGCATTTAATAGTATAATCAATGCTGCCAGCGTAAATATTAAATATAATTAATATTGTTATATTTAATAATTTACTATGTTTTATTAAATTTTAATTTTTTAAAAGAGTGAATTAGTTTGTTTTAACAAATTATTTTTAATTTATTAAATTTTATTTTTTTAAAACTTATTATTTTTTAATATTTCGTTTTTATGTTTAAAAGGTTTGAAGATAAGATTTTTTATATTTTTATATATTGTAGTTAAGTTAAAAAGTTATGAAAATTAATATTATAATAAATATTTTGAAAGTAATATAATATAAAAAGTGCTTTTCATTCTCATTTTGATAAAGTTCAAATTTTTTTAATCCACGACACTTTAGAAATTTCACAAAACACTATTTCACTATATATTAAATACAACTAAAATTAAACATTCAAATTAAAATGATCAATTATAATAAAAAATTTAACAATTTAAAATATAAATCTAACCGGTGCCATTAACACCCCAACCGGTATACAACTCTCTTTATATATATTTTATRTTTCAACTATATACCTAACAAAGCCCTTTTGTTTAAGAAAGTCAATTTCTTCAACTGCTCGTCAACCTTAAAAAGCCGTCACAAACTGTCCATTTTCAAACTATGGCATTAGGGATAGCTATATTCGACCGTCACAAACTGTCCATTTTCAAACTATGGCATTAGAGATAGCTATATAGCTCTCGAATATTCGCTGCGGATTTGGTTGGATGCCGTGACGTGGCTAGAAAGAGCAGATCTCGTAGGGACAAATTGAAGAAAAAGGAGGGAGGCCTTGTTTGAAGAAGAAGGCAGAACATTGTCCAGCTGTGCAGTCCTGCAATAGCCAATGGCAGCAGCCTTTAGTCCTACCGGATGTCCAACAGGGTGCCTGGCAAATCCACGCTGGCACGCTGTTACTGTCTGACCTTAAAGCCCCGAGTCATGTCCTAAATCGAATCCTCTCCCCTCCCGTTCCCATACTCACAGGACAATTTTCGAGTAATAGGGCAACTCTGCTGAGCCAAAAGCCGTTCGCCATGGCTGGATGGGAGTCTTTGGATGCAGTTTTGGCTTATGCCAGTGAGGTCTTCTGCAGTCCTCTCGCTTTTGCAGTGCAGATCCAGGTATGAAGTCAACACCGGTCTTTGGAAAAAGCTGTATTCTGAATGCTCCCGATCAGTTTCTTTTGTCACGGAATTAATAGCTTTGTATGGTTTTTCTTTTTGGGTGGGGGGACTTGCTCGAATCCTTCTCGTCACTTCCGCTCAGCGCTAAATATTATAAATTGGTTCTGGTTTTGAAATAATTGATGATCTCGTGTGTTGTTTGTAGGGCTGCATCATTTGTTTGATACTTGCGC
Source organism: Picea engelmannii (assembly GCA_009831015.1). Classification (NCBI taxonomy): domain Eukaryota; kingdom Viridiplantae; phylum Streptophyta; class Pinopsida; order Pinales; family Pinaceae; genus Picea; species Picea engelmannii. The sequence continues at coordinate 564,449 of ML782832.1, forward strand.
TCGGCTGGGCTTTAGCTGCTCGTGTCAGGTAATTTTATTGCTAAGCTGTCTGGGTTATGAATGAAATGCTTTAATTGATAGGTTTTGACAGAGGGCGAGACAAAATTGGTTTCATTTTTGTTGCTTTTCTTAGTAAGGCGTAATCTTTGAAGGTCAGTCATCGTACTGGCCCTTTCATGATTGTTACAAGTGCTTTCATGTGTCACTTAAGGAAAATGGTACATTATTTCTACAAAGGTCTTAGTATTATAAAATACAGTACACTCACGAAATCCTGTTGGTCAGAGTCTCTGATTAATCAGAAGCTTAATTCTAGCAATTCTTCTTTTTTTCTCTTTTTTGGAAGTTTCATCAGAAGCTCAATTCTAGCAATTCTTCCTTTTTTCTCTATTTTTTGGAAGGTGCTTTGATAAACATGCTTTGAAGTTTGGTGTTACATCGCACACAATTGACTTATTGTTATAAATTGTACAGCTAGACATCCAACCAATAGGGATTTTTTATTTGTAAATAAGGAGGTTTTTCATATTCCATGGGAAGTTGAATGTTTCAGCTCTCTCTCTCACACACAAATATATATATGTGTAATAAAGGCAGTGCTGCAAAGTTCATCATGTATATTTCCTCGGTCTTTGTGCGTACTGTGGCTGCAAAATTTTATATTCTTTAACATGGTATTAGAGCAGTACAGGTACGACTCTCTCACAAGAGGGGTACGTAGTTACAGGATTTCCATAAGCTTAATCCTTGTAGATTAGAGGGTTAGAGTAGATCTAATTTTTCTTCTTTTGTTTGCAGTTTGAACTGAATGTGTTTGCAGAGGAAGAGTTTGCAGCTGTGTGGAAGAAAGAAGAGTTTAGGTGTAATGATTTACTGTATGAAATGTGTTGCAGCTGTTTGATTTATTGTTGGGAGAATGTGAAATGACTTTTCTGCAGATAAAAGTGTCATTTTTTTGTTGGTCGCATTTATGCTCTGAATTTATAACTCTCCCAATGGTTTGGTTGCTCAAAATTTCTGTAATCCATGATTGAATCAGCACTTATTGTGCAAAATATTTGGATCAACTTCAAAGCAAATCAACATTATATAATCGTCCCACTTGTTGATTGCGAATAATAGTGATGGGTCTGAGGTAATAGTGGGCCTTCTTGAAGAAGAATGAAGAATGAAGAGTTGAGATTGCTGAAATAACAGGCTTTGCAGGTTCATCACACCTCTAGATCTTTTGGAGACAGGTAATCGGCAATTATCTGGGAGCTGGACTAGGAGACTGACTGGATGGTCAACTAAGCATTTGATTGGCCAGGCAATTAGAACAAAACAGTCCATTAGTGCGCAAAACAAGGCAAAAATTAAGAACTTTATTATGCACCCTAACCATTCTATGTGGACCTCATCTTCCTCACTTCAAGGGAGTTAGTTACATCTTGGTGTTATATAAGATGGCTCTACGGGTCAATCTATAACAAGTGATCATGGTGAATATGTATATGTGTTGTGTATGAATATCTTTTTGTTTCTCACACTTCTTTGTATGTTGAGCTCTGCTTTGTTGTGCTCAAGCGCTGCAACGGTGTCTTTAGACACCACCTCGAGAGATAGTCACCTCTTGGTGCTATATAAGATGGCCCTATGGGTCGATCTATAACAAGTGATCGTGGTGAATATGTATATGTGTTGTATATGAAAATATTTTGGTTTCTCGCACTTCTTTGTATGTTGAACTATGCTTGGTTGTGCTCAAGCGTTGTAACAGTGTCTTTAGACACCACCTCTCTCTTGGAATACTTTGATATCCAACCAATTGTCTACAATTCTTGTGGATGTTGTCAGCCCTCTTGATGGGTCAAATCTATCTTGTAGATTGACTCAGGGTTTTGACTTGTAGACTGAATCTAGGATTAGATTAGTAGATCAACATTATGGGTTCCAAGCTAGAGCACGTGGTCCTGAATGGCCACAATTATGGAATTTGGGCACACGATATGGAAACATTGTTGAAGAGTAAAGTGTTGTGGTAGTTTATTTACTAAAGTTGTGGTTCCAAAATCCAGGGGATGATTGGTAGAAGTTTGTCATTGATGGGAAGAAGAATGAGGCCATCGGAATCATAACGACCTACACTTTTAGGGAGATTTACTTTCATGTAAATGAGATCAATTGCTTGAATGTTGCCTAGAAGAAGCTGAATACTTTGTTTGATAAAATCGACGGAAGTCAAGTTATGTAGATCGAGAAAGAATTGATCTTTCTTGATCCTCTCTCTTTTGAAAGAATTGAATATTATTTGGCTTGTGTGAAGGATCTTTAGTTGAAATTGGTTGAATGTGGAAAATATTTTCCCAAGAAAGATGGTTAGCTCACAGAACGAATTGTGATGAATCTAAAGAGATTGTATGATGTGTTATGTTCAACATTCTGTGCTAGTTGGACCTCTAGGAAAGATGATGGTAAGGATTATACCCTTGACTCTTTTTGTGGTTTACCATTTAAGGAAAAGGAAAATTATCTTGATGAAGGGAAACTTGAGGTGAAGCAATAACTCCATTTGTTGAATGGAAAAGGTCGATAGAACTATAAAGAAAGACGTCGACAGGAGAATGAACATGACTATGTCGACCGGACTAATAAGAAGAAGCATGGTGATCAAACTTCGACTAAGAACAATAAAAAGAAGACTTGCTACTATTGTTGGAAATTGTGATATATGGAAAAATCTTGTTGGTAGAATACCAAGGATTTAGAGGAGAAAGTGAAGAAACTTGAAGGAGATGTGTTGACTGGAAGATTGATTGACTTGCAGAATTGAACTTTAGAAGGTAAGGCAGATAAATATACGTTTTTTTATTAGTGCTTCTCCGGCCTTGCATGCTCATACTTCTCAAAACAAAGCTTGCAGAGGAATCACATCCACATATGTTTCAGAGTTTTCACATGAAAACAAAAAGCTATACTCTCTACTAGCCTATAATAGAGCGTAACTATATCCATAGGCAAATCTTTCCAGTATTTTTAAGTGGTATAGATTTTGCAAAATAAACCTAAAATTGTAATGACTTTATAAAACATATAACTTAGCAAAATGCACGTTAATTGGTTGCTTCTTCCATTGCTATGTTGACTGGGTCTGAGTTCTGCTTTACAATTTCGATGTCCTTGGCAAGTTGATGCATTGTCTTTTCTTCCTTCAACCCTCCATAATTGAAATTCACCGATTGCACTTGATTTGAGGCCCCATGCTGCTCTCTCTTGCTTAGATTAATGACCACGTTCCTAAGCATATTGCATTCCGCCTCCAAAACAACTATTTGATGCTTCTATTGAACAAGTGTGCTCATGATTGTTGCTAGCTAGGTGTTAACATGATGTTCATTCTCATGAATTTTTGTTATGGCTGTAAAAATTGGGGTTTTGTTAGCTTGAATGGACTCTTCATGGTTTCTTAACACATGCCCACTCTCCTGCAACTCTCGATAATCCATCATGAATCTGTGACAGTGGATACTCCAAATCACTTGAAGGTGCTCTATGCTACCGTCTACCGAGAGGCTACTCTTCACCTGCAAACTCTTAGGTACCCAGTGAGGATTCAAACTGGGCTTAAATATGCCCAACAAGGAAGACCTGAACAAATTCAAAGAGTATTCAAATAGAAAGAGAAAACATTACGCGAAGAAAGCTTGAAATTCACTTTGAGCTCAACACCTTCCAGCCCCAGGAGACCCAAAGATGATTGATTCCATTCACTATACTAATAATGCTGCTTCCACATAACAGAGCTCTTTTCAATTTCACATAAAATTCAGACAAAGGAAACAAGCGTTCCTCAAAATGAGAAAATAAAACACCAATAGCACTCCCAGAACTTGAATCAAACCTAACAAATATAAGCTCCCCTGGCCTGGAAGAAGACATAGGAGGGGGCTTTGCGACATTCCTTCACAAGATTACAAACAAACATACCACCCTGATCAAACAAACACAATTCATCAAACTGTCGCACAAGCTTGGTAACTAAGGCCTCCACAATCGATTTTCATATCGAGAAGTTATAATCCCACCTTGACAAGAGAAGAGTCCTTCTGTGGATTCAAATTTGTGCAGAGCTGAGAGTCTGGGCATGTGAAGAGGTGGCTTAGGTTGTTTCTCATAACTCCTCTTGCTATATGATTGGTTTTCCATGCTATGTGCCATGTGATGCCTTAATTACATGTTTTGTGTCTTGATTCTCATATTAAAATAATTACGGAATGGGTTTGGTTGAAAATGTTGCCATTGATTTCGATGACCTCTTTTAGAAGGGTGGCTTGATTAGCTCTGGGGTACTCTGCCCAGCTTATGGGCTTCCAACCCATCTGTGTGCCATCATGGCTAAATCTACTCATACCAAGCCCATCTGTCCATCGTCCAAGGTCCCAAGGATGTGAGAGTTGATGTCTGAGGGTGGTGAGTCACTAGATGACCCACTTCTCTCCATCACACGTGCCAAGTTCCTGCAATAAAGGCACAACGTCTTGGGTACAAGCCTAGGACATCCCTCAAAGAACCATGTCAGGGCCATCCAGAACAAAACAAAGTATAAGACAAGGTTAGCCAAGGGTTTCAAACATCGCTCTCCAAAAGTATTTTGCTTCTTTGTAGACTTTCATAAATCTTTTGACTCGGTATTGCCACCTTTATACACACCACGGGTTTAACGTGGATTTTTTTTTAATCCACTGGGTGTGTCCTTGGGGGCAAGTCTCGAGTCAAGGTGCTGTCACCTGATCCTCAACTCCTCCGTCTAGGCCAACTCCTAGTGAAGCCAAGGGGGGTAGTCCCTATAAAAATAAATCTAAGGGTTTTGATCTAAACTAAGAGAAAAATAGATTCTAGGAGTTTTGTTACAATCAACAATAGCAAGATGAAATTGAAACTTATGACAAGAACATATAACAAGGATTAGTAGCAACATATATGACATATAAAGATAAAAAATGCTTATGTTGGAAAGTAAAGCATTCAAGATACTGTATATGAGATACAACTTAAAAAAGGATACAAATACTTGAACTGAAGTGATAAGCAAAAAGGTTGACTAGTGCCAAATAATGAAAATTGCTGCTTAGATATTATGCCACAAGTTGTTGTTGAATGATGAATGCTTGCAAGTGTTGCTTGTAGATTTTAGAAGTTGCTTTAATGTTGAGTGATTATTATGAAGTGACCAAGTTTATTATGAAATTGCTTGTCAAAGTGAAATGCTTGAAAATAAACTAATCTAATATGTGGCCTCTATAGAGACTATCCCTTTAGAGTGGAAATTTGTGGAGAGTTTGCTGAAACCCAAATGGCTTAACCAACAAACTCAATAAAGGTGCCAGAGGTCCAACACGAAGGGGAACAAGCCCAAGGAGTTCCGTCTAACTTCGCTTACTCCCTTTATGCGGTTTTCCACACCAAGCAATAGGTTCTTTTGAGATTGTCCTAATTATTACTACTCCACACTGACCAACCTCAATTTTGATGATTTCCCCAGATCTAGCTAGGCTTGCAAGGGCTTAGAGCATACACCGGGGAGTTGAGGGGAAAGGTTTATTTGCAAATAAAAGAAATTGCAGTAAAAGTAAATGTGTGACTAATTACTAAGTCCACATTGTCCAACCTCTTTTCAGAGGAGCTGAGGGGACTGGTTTATTTGCAAGAAAAGTAAAATGACAAGAAAGTAAATGTGTGACTAATTACTATGTCCGCACTGTCCAACCTCTTTTCAGAGGAGCTAAGGGGACTGATTTATTTGCAAAAGTAAATACATGCAAAATTCAAAGACTCATAAATGAAACTAATTAAGCAATTAAAAGTTACTTTGCAAAAATTTAAATCTAATCTAAAGATTTATTGTGTAGTGCTTAAGATTGATTGTACAAGTACTTTTAGTTTGCCTTAAATTGTAGAATCACTGAGAAACTAACACAATCAAACCACAACACCGACCCCCCTTAGGGGGAGAAGAAAACTGGGCACTGTGTATCCCACTTTTATTACTTTCTTTTACAATGAACTTTTCTCTCTTTTTTGGAAGACTTATGATCCTTATAGATCTGGATCACAAGGTTTACAAGGTTTGAATGAAAGAGGTTTAATTCTTGGAGAGGTAGGAATCTCCCGGAGGTTCTGAATGCTTCAATTCCACCCAAAATGGGCAGCGTTTCTCCCTCTTTTGTTAGTGACCTGCTAAAAACCAGCAAAGAAAATGTAGATTAAATACACCAAAAGGCACTTTAAGAGTGCCTTTGGATAATAAAAATTGAAATTCAAATTTGCTAGAAAACACCTAAGTATAAAAACAACATTTTATAAGTTTTTTGATGCTAGAATGAAACTAGAAAAGGCTCTTTTAGTGGCTTTCTGTTTGCTGTCTTAAAACAACAAGCATAAGGCACTAGTTAGCTTGATTAACCAATGAAAACTACTCTTGAAGAGAATCACTTTATGCCTTTGGATATTTAGATAAAGAATTTGCAAAATAAAGTGAAGCTAAAACCTTAGGTCTAGCCTTTAGATATTTAAAATAAAGCTTGAATCTAGATCTAGATAACTATGCATGCATGAATTCTATTTGATATAACTTTGAATATTGAATTTTACTTGCATGCATGATTTCTATTTGATATAACTTTGAATATTGAATTTTACTTGCATGCAAACTAGAAAGTAGCCAAAGAAAAATAGGAATTTTATGAAGGAGAGAAAGACACTCTTGATCTTGGAACTTCCTTTGGGCAATGGGGTCCTTGGTGGAGTGAAGAGGGGATTGTCTTT
>ML782833.1:24033-35918 GCA_009831015.1 Picea engelmannii
GCTAATTTGTCTTTATACATATTTTTTTGAATATAAATGCAATATATATAAAAAAATTATATATATATATATATAACAGACGCTTCCCGGACGCTTCGCTTCCGAGGATTTTTGGAAAATGACGCTTCCGACGCTCCCGCTTCTGGCAACACTGATTGTAATCATCTCATAACTTATTCATTATTCATATTATTACTATCCTATATGGATTTTTGTGTACTATCCTATTTATATTGGATATTCTTTGTGTGAGCGAACTCAGTTCATCTCAGTGAGGAATAATGTGGTCCTTCACCCCATCAATGATAATTTTCCTTGCCTTCACATCCTTCCTGAGATGAACAAAATTTGTGTGGGATCTGTTGGTGGCACTGGAGTTCCCTCAACAAACTCCCATAGCCCTTGCTCCTCTAGCATCAGAGTTATGCACTCTCTCCATGGATTGAAGTTAGAAGCGCCCTCCAATCTGTCCTCAAACCTCAAGCCTGCATTATCCATCTTGACTACTACGCTAGATCACATGCCCTCCTTGGCAGCTCGACCCCTTGTTGATTTTTACTCCTGGTATACTTGAAAATTGACTTGAATTCTCTGTATTCAAAGGCTAAGCTCTGATACCATGTTAATTTTTAAACCCAACAACAGAATATAAATGCCAATAATTTCCACTACTCAGAATTTTAATTCACTGTTTATTTCTAATTCTGGAAATTATGCAGAAATATTACAGCTGAGTTTTAACTTAAATTTTGCACAGCAAAAGCAACATGAAACCAAGCACATAAAACATAAACACCAGAAATTTACCCTGGAAACCCCAGTGTGGGGAAAATCGTCAAAGAGGGGCTTTATTGGCTTCAGAGGAATTAATTTATAGCAGCAATAAATCAGAAATTTCTTACAATAAATTTATGCTCTTTCCTTGGTTGTACGGCCCAACAAAAACTCAGCCACACTTGATTGCTATACGGCCCATTAATTCGGCCTCTTCCAGCAACTGTACGGCCCAGAAAATTGGCCCCTTTCAGCAGCTTTACCGCCCAGCAAGTACAACCTCTTCCAGCAGTTGTACGGCCCTAGCTCGACCCCTTTCTAACAGCACGGTACGACCCTGTACGGCCTGCTCCTTGGCTGCTTGGTACGGCATGGTTATGGCCTCCTCCTTGTTGCCCTGTGCGCCCCTTTCCTCTGTTGCTTGACCCACTAGCTCTCTTCAGCCAGTCAACCTCTTCCTCAGCCAAGCACCCTTTTTCTCTTTGCACCTTCATGAACTTACTAGAAGAAATTAAAAAGTTCACTTTAAGTGAAATTTAATTTCCTTAAGTCAGGCACCTAGGAAATCTGAGCAAATAAAGCCAACAAAATTATTTGACTAATTTTATGCTTTTCCTAAGTCAAAACTTAGGATGAAATTAAAATGTTGATCTCGGTAATAATTAATGTGTCCTTCAGCATGCCTAGACACTTAAGCCAATGTTGAGACACCTTCCAAGCTACAAATTTAACATTATTAAATGCACAAATCAAGATCATATTCTCCCGAATGATGAGCAATTCTATGATGGCATTTCTTTAGGAGTTGAGTCATCCTATGATGATGATGGTTGAGTACTCAATGATTCATAAGCCCTTCCACTTTTGTATTGAGTTGGGTCATCTCAAACCCACTCTCTCTTATTACAACTACGGTTGTCCTCTATTGAGATGGGCATGCCCACTCCTTCTTTTGTTCTTTATCATCTTTATCCATTACCCCATGCTCAGATTAGGGAGGGGGGGTGCTTTAGGGAAAAATCCCCCTAATCAGGGTCTAGTGACTAGGCAGAGCAATGACACCTTAAAAGACAGAATTACTCCTATTCCACCCAAATCTAACAAGACCTAAAGACAATTAAGGAAAGGAAGAGCAAATCAAGGTATGCACCTTAAGTCCTTTCGTCTGTAGTAGATCCTCTCCTCTCATTGTTCGCTCCTAGATTGCAGGCCTCCTCCCAATGTTGGCCTGAAACTACTTCAGAGAACAATATAGAACAACATATGCATAATCACCAAGATCATTTAAAGGTCTAAATATTCATGAAAGCAATTTAGAAATATAAACATGAAGACACATAGATTTGGGACAAGAATATTCTGTTTTATTGATAACAAGATGATAAGATACAATCTTAATCTTGTCGACACTGCTCCACGAACCTCGCCTGGGTTCCTCTAATTAGACTCCAAGTGCACCATTCCCAAAGTGAGATCCTCACAACCAACATGCCAATAGAGGGAAATGGATGGATTGTATAAGGAGGATGAATGATTGGGAATGTTGAGGATGAAAACTCATAACAGGATGCAAAAGGCTTGGAATAAAAGAGAGAAATTTTGGCAGAGTTCACTTGCCTCTTCTTTCATATATTCAAATGACCCCCCTAGGGCCCTTTTTATATGGAGAAATGATGGTTATCCGGTTGCCAGAAGGGATACTGGAGGTAAAATGGTTGTGCAACCCAAAATAGCCTGTAAACTCCACCGAAAAGCGCGGAAGTTTTTATTTTTTGTAATTTTTGAGAGTACACGAGGGTTGTTAGGCATTCAGGTTGCGTATGTACGCACGTTGCACGTATATCAGCGCATGTACACCATACAAAAAGATGTTTTTAAAGAGGAACCCCAGCAAAAGTGGTTGGAAAATGTGTCAATGAGTAGGCCAATGTCAAAAATGCATATCAATGGCATTTTGAGCTATAACAGGGGGGTGTTGAAATAATGGTAATTTTCACTTGTGGTTACTTGACATTATGGCTATGCACCCTCATTATTGTATTACTAGGTTATGGTTTAAAAGCCAATCTAGTCAACATTATTTTATATTATTCTAGGTGGTTGAGGTTGACCTAGGCATTTATGTGGGCCCATAACCCCCTCATGGGGGAAGGTGCCCCACCCCATAAGTTGTGTACAAATAGACACCTTCTTGGATTCATTAGTGATTGATTATTTTGCCTAAGGGCAACATATCTCTTGTTCATGGGTTCACTTCTCTTTATGTGATATTTTTGTTCAAGGTTTACACTGGATAAGGGTTTGTTGAAGTGTTCAACATAGATCCACAATCTCTTTATCAATCCAACTTGTTTTTCTTTATGTTAAGTGTTCGGATTCTTTTCTTTTTAACTTTGTGGAAGCCTTTACTTTGTTTTTCTTTTTAACTTTGTGGAAGCCTTTACTTTGTTTTCTTGCTTGTTGGTACAATGGCTAGTTATTGATTGAGTTGTTGGGAATTTTGGACATCTTACTAGATGGCCACATTCATGACAAATTGTGCATTTGAATGGAATGCTCTCGTAATCTATTTCTTGTACCTATTCAAAGTCTAGGTAGTGTACCTTTATTTTCTGGGAGTAGGGCTCTTTTCAAGTCCAAGTTTATCAAAGATATGTGTATGTAGTCAACTGCTTCTCCCTTGTGATGTTGACCAACTTGATGTATTCTTACATAGTGTTCCAATAGTTTTCAAGACCTTTCTGATCCATGTCTGTAGCTCAAAGGAGTAGAGCCTTATCAAAACCAATGCCTAAATGGGCACCTCTTTTGTGTGCATGAAACCTAGGCTCCGATATCTCATGTAGAGGCTTGCACAATAACAAAACCATGGACCTCCTTCAATGACCTTTTCCTTGTCTTAAAGGCAATGAAAGATTGCAACGAAATAACCTTTGGTGCATATGTTTGGATGCTTCTTCTGACTCTCCAGTTTGCAAAAGTCCATTTATTGAGGGATAGTTCTCTTCGCCAAAGCCTCAAGAAGCGACAAACTAAAGCATGGTTGTCTAGGTAACAAAATTCTTTTGTCCAGGCAACAAAATTCTTTTGTTAAGTTCTCAGGCTTTTGGGTTTTCACGGGAGATCTAAGACTTTACGAGCTACATGGAAAGTGAGAAATGGTTGCAATTTTAGAAATGCTACAATCTATACTGTCTAAGAGCATCTTAAAGCTTCCTTTTACTAATCTAATCTTACATATATGAGTTTTCATGGAATTTAGGCATTCAACAATTAACATTGTTTTGTTGGAACTGCTTTGAGAAAGACGCCCCGAGGAGATGCACCACACATTGAGTGGGCTTCCTTTGGCTTAAGTGCCAGATCCGAGGGGTAACGAGTCCACCAAAATCGTTGGGACTTATCCCAGCCTCATCCTTTTGAAACTGATTTTATTCAGATGGGGCAGACCACAGTGAGAATGAGAATGAAACCCTGGTGGATGGTTTAAGATTCCGTCAGCCTCCCAGTGAACCAAGGCCACATAGGCACAACTGATCTTTTTCAGAAATCACCTCACCCCTTGTTTATTAGTAGGTATCTCCTGGGATCATGCACCCCGCATGTGAATTCTCTCCACAAACAAATTGGCTATAGTGCTATTTTACATAGAGTTGGTCGTAGGAAAGCAGTCGGGTCCTCAATTCTAATTTTCTTCATCGCTAAAGTGAGCAAGTGGACCTTAGTTGCTACATAATTATATGCAATAAAAAAATGGCCCAGTTAAACCTTTATTTCGCCAGTTTCTCTAAGTTTAATGCAGCCATTTTTACTCGGGGTCTTAGAGAACTAAGAAACTATTTATAAATGATCCAGGGCGAGTTTTTAATGTCTAAGGGAAGACTGTGAATACCCGGAAATTGGAGTCTCCAAAGAAGGAGGAGAAGTTCTTGCTGCTCGAAAGAGGTATCGTCGCCACGGCAGCCATTGCTTGCTTCCTCAGCCTGTAAATTAAAAATATCTTTGTCCTCTTTCATGTCCCTCGAACTAATAATGTCTTCACACTGGAAGGGATAAGATTAAGCGTGTTTGAACAAGCTTAAAATTTCTAACTCTGAGTTGATTCGTTAAGGAAAAGTATGTTTACGTTTAAGAGCTAGCAATGAGATTAAAGAGCTGACCCCGTCATTCACGATTAATCATTGCAGCCTTTGTTGTTGTATAGAAAAGGTGTACATTTAAATTTGTAATGAACTTTTCTTCATGGTCAGAATTAAGCGATACAAATAAATACAAAGAGTTTGATTGAATTTTTGAGCTGTGGATCAATTTAGAATTAGTCAAAATTTCAAGAGCACTGTCTTATCATGTACTAACTTTACATCACGGTAGAAATTTGCTTATGCATTAAATTTCTGCTAATTTTTTTATTAGATTTATGGTCAGAAAAATTGTTAGTTTGTTACAAGATTAGCTTCTTTTGATTTATTATATTAATATGGAATTGGGATTCATAAATCCTCATAAAATGGATATGTGTGTTATGTTAATGTGGAATTGGGATTGAGCAAACTTGGATCTTATTGGGGCAATAATAAACCCCTACTTTTACCATCCTTACAAATCAATTTTGATAAAAAATAAAAATAAAAATAAAATATAAAAGTATTAACTTAATTAGAGTGTAAAAACAACCTAAATCCCCTAAAAGTGATTATCTCATTATCTACATGGAAAGTTTATTTAACAACCATCCCTTAATACCTTTTTTTCTCTCTTGCTTGCTTAATAGTCGTAACTGTATCATTAACCATAACCATTTCTACAACTTGAAGCATTAGTCTAGCTGTGTTTATAAAAGAACTGTAACACAACATAACCATAAACACAACACATACCAATCACACGTGAGATACTCATATATAGTGAGAAACCTAAGAACTGGGAGAAAAAACCCACTCTAAAGCCATTCCCTTTAGAGTTGGTTTCCCTCCATCTTTAAAGGGACTTAACGCATGTCCAACAAGACAAATTGTTTCAATGGGTGTTAATAACATACTTTATCCTTTATCCTTCAAATAAAATTGTCCATTACACTAGCTAATCTTACGTTATGTCAATGTCACACATAAATATGCCCCATGTCCCAATGATGTCTATTGTCCCATGTCAATCTTGTCTCACACTAGCATCCCACAAGATAATCAATAACATGGATCTCTTTACTCACTCAAACTCGCTCCTATATATAGGACTCAAACATAATCAATAGTCACAAATCCTAGCAAGACCAACAAGGTCAACTTCTAATTTATGTCCCATAAATAATCAAGTAGCCACTTAATTGTTAAACCACTTGTCTCTTAGACCATTAAGGTCAACCTTTACATTACATCGAATAGACCAAGTCAAACTTCATCACTTAGGCAAAAAAACCCATACAACATTCGTCTAACTCTCGAAGTAATCATTAGCATCCTAGCTATGTTTTCATGTCCAGGGCCTTCAAAAGTGCTCCACTAATAGTTGTAATAGTCATTACAACTAATCCACTCTAGCAATTTGTTGTATATGCAATCTTCCACTTGACCATGTCATATCTAGCCTTCATGTTTGTCATATCTCTCCTCGAAGTCCCACGGATTCTCCTTATTAGGATTCCCATGTGACATGCATCCCTATATGTATCTTGATTTCCACGTTTACCCCCATCCAATGGTCTTCCTAAGTCCTTTTTTCATCCATTGGTCTGGTGTCCATCTATTAAAGTCCTTTTGGGTTATGTCATATCCTTCCAACATACCTCTTGACTTGCACTCATTTATTTATATTGTCCTTTCTTTATCCTATGTCATGACCTTGAACACAATTCACTCATAAATCCTTAAGACATATCGTCCTTCACTGATTTCCATTCATAATGTTGTATTCCCTTTCAATTTATGTTGGTACACGTGTCTCATCTTCCTTCAATTTCCTCTTGTCAACCTTAGAGCCCTTCTTTTATATGTCCCACATCCCATCTTCAAGGACAATCCTAGCACCAAATTCTCATTGTTTGTCTAGAATTACTTTCTCAAACATCTATCCCATAACATCCTTGGCTAACTATTTCATTGTGTCTTGCAATGGCTACAATTTGGTGTCCCTTGATGTTTTCCCATCTACTATTGACTTTATCCATTGTTGGCATATGCCAAACCTATACAACGGTGTCTTCACATGGTGATCTTGGCCTACCCCTTACAATTCAATAAACTTGTAAATCCATCACATTGGGTGGGCACCTAGCTAGCATATAACCCCATTTTGTCCCATGTCAATCTTTTGCTACCTATGGATGAAGCCTACCCCTTCCACCTTTTTTAATAAAATAGGGGGCTTCTCACCCAACCTATTATTTTCCTTTATATATGAAATGCCCTCCACTAAGAGACGTTCACCCATATAAGGTATAGAAAAACTTATTATCTCCAACTCACCTAACCCATTCTCATACATATTATTCAACATATAATAGCCGAATTGATTAACTTATTGGATCAGTACTGACAAGGCTGAAACTTGCAACTTCCAACATCCATGGTTGAATGGTTAAAGTGCCCAACTCATAATTGGCTAATAATTTTTTTGATTGTCTCTAGGAAGAAAATGATATGGGAAGATTTGAGAAAATAGAAGCATCTTGGAGCTAATGTGGGGTCTACCAAGGACCTATTGGTTTAGGTAAATATCATATGCGGGATCTAAGCTACTAGTAATTCAATTTCTCTATCCTCTCCTTATTTCCACTACCATGCAACAATATTAGTTATCCCTCCTCAAAAGTGTGACCCTTGGTTTTATTTTCATGATGCCTCTTCATCATGTCATTCACCATTACTTGTTGGAACTTGAACCACAAGTTTCCCTCTTCTATTGTCTTGAGCTCTTTCAACGTATTCTTTACCAATTTAGATCTATGACTTCTCTAGTACACCATAATCCTCATAAATGGGACCTAATATTCATTCAATATAATGCCAACCAAAATATAGTATATCCTATAATGAACTTCCATTATGTCTAGTGAGCCTATAGGAAAAAACGAAGCACATTCACCAAGTCCTTTCTTTTTAAATCACAAATATTTATCAATACACTCACCAATAATGTATTCATGATCCTCAAGCCCTTTGTTCCAAGTGGGCTATCCATGTAATGGAGAACCAAGAAAATTGGAAATTTCTCCTCCACAAATGCATCCAGAGAGGGGCACCACTTCGGAAAGCAAGTTGGCAAGGGATTAACTTACAAACCCTTGTGGTGACTCTAACCAAAGTCCAAATCAAGGCACATTTGTTTCCTAGAGTATATGGAAAGCTTGGGGGGCCATCAAGCATCACTTGACCTAGAAATCGAACTCTTTGTTAATGGAGATTTCTTTTAACAACCATTGCATCTGGTTGTCCCCCCTAATCTAGTTTGAGTTCAAGTCCTTGGTCAAGATCCTTTAGTTCTCATCCTAGAACTATTTCAAGAAAGGAATTATCAAGGTGGGTATTTTTTTCTATGGCTCCTCTCATACCTAGAAATCATGGGAAGATATGAATGCAAAATTTTGATTGGCTCAACCAAACAAATCCATCATTGAGCATGTGCATGAATTGGTCACTCATAACCTTTTCCTCAAGATGGGAGTTTATGCACCTAGGTTATGGTCGAAGGATTGGCAATGGAACTGCTACAAGGGCCTTGAGAAGTATAATCTCACATATGGCTATCAGTTTCTTAGCACTACACCTCTACTTGGGTTGAGTTGATTAAGATGTGGAGTGTCTAAGTAGTCTACCTAGTTTTTCCAGCTTCACTCAGATTGGAAACATTTCATCGATCCTAGGAAGTTTATCGTTTGTTAGTCTTTAATGCTCAATGGCATGCCTCTAGGCCAATGTCTAAAATATATGGGAGTCTCCAATCCCAAGCATCCTTTATGTAAAAAAGATTAAAAATGTCAAACACCTTTTCTATTTTTGCATGTTTGTTGAGTTTTCTGGTTGTAGTGTCCAACCTTTATAGACATCACCTTCCTAGTTATATCTCATTGAAACATGTTATCCTCGGGGATAAGATCCCTCATGTGTTAGAGTTTCATGCAACATGGAAACTTAATATTATAAAAATTATATTTTTTAACTAGAAAAAAAGGAATGACAATGTCTTCAAAGATACCATGTGTGATGGTTTCACATAGTTTAATGAAGTTATGATCTATGCCAACTTTTACTTGCAAATCTAGTGCAAATTGGGAAAGTGGATCTGGAGTTGCCACACCTCTGCAAGATGATGGAGTTATGGAGCAACAACTCCCTATATAATGAGATGGGCACATTTGGAATTTTATTCACCCCCTGGATCAACACATTCCCACTATTTTGGTGGCAAGCACTACCATTAAGTCACTGATTGAAATTCCTGCCACATCCAAAGCTAAGAACCCCATAATGAACCACCTCCTCCACAACCTAAAAATGAAAAGTACCCTCACTCAAAATTAGCAATATCCATGGAGAAGCAACCATAGCAACAAACATATGACAGATGGGACCTCACCCCACAAACAGATGATCCACCTATCATTAGGTGTGGCCTAAATCCCAATGATTGAGATCCTCCACCTAACACGTGAACCATCACAATTGCTTAATATTTATGTCTATCTTAAATGTGGCCTTTAAGTCATCTTATATTTTTTAATTTCCATTAGTTTTTGCCTTTAGTCGTATGGTTTCCTTATGCTCTTGGTTTTGCATAATCCCATAGGGATTAGACTGTCCTTTTTTATTGGCCCTTGGGACACTAGACTATGGTAGTTGTTTTTGCTTGTGGAGGTTGCTTGGTGGTCCACACTTCTTTTTATGAAATGTTGTACATATCATTTTTATTAATAAACTTTCAAGGAAGCATTTTATCCAAAAAAAAATAGCTTATTTGTGCTCTCTACCTCCCCATTTGCCCTAAAATAATATTGATTTCTCTTATGATTCATCATCTTGAAAATATTCATCAAATCCTTGATCAAATTTGTTGTAAAAGGTGTATCGGCCTTGTTCGATTGGACCTAAATTAGACATCCAAAACAACAAAACACGTATTAAAATATAAATTTTGTTGTCACCATTGTTGTGTCCTTCTAGATAGATCTCACCTATGACCACTTCATAAGTAACGTGACTACCATAATAATATATTTGGCAAATGTCCTCTTTGCTAGAGTGAATGGACCAATGTAATTTAGTCTCAAAGCTCGAGATGTTACATTGGTAAGATGGGATTCAATGCATGAAAGTCACCCACATGAAGTGTATGAGATGCTTTCTAACACTACTCACATTTTCTCACAAAATTAAAATACTCCTCGAAAATTGGTGGCTACCATAGCCTTGAACATAAAAATTTCAGTGTTTTCCTTGTTTTAGAGAAATATCCTCCTATGACTCCATAATGTACTTCCATCATCAACTTCTCATCTTTGCTAGCAAGACATAGCTCCTCGATATTCTATTCCTTCCAAGCATGTGCAAGACCCCTGTGAAAATCTCAAATCTTGTTGCTATGTCCACCAAACTTCTCTTTAACATTATAGACATTCCACTTGGTGCTTTTCCATTCTCTAAAAAATGGAGCACATCCTTTAGATATACAGGAGATCCCTTTACACAAAATAGACTTACATAAAAAAAGTATCCTTTATCTACCTTCTCTTGCTCACCAATTATCTATGCACAACAAATGATCTAGTCCAACATATGTTTTTCTTGGATTCACAAATATATTGAATGATAACTTCATTCTTGGTTCCTAGAGTGTCCACATGGACATGAAAAATCTTGTTCTAATCAAGTAATCTCAATATAAGCACATTGTTCAACAACATTAGTATTCCAACAGAGGATGAGCACCTTCAATAACCACTCACACAACCAAATCAAAGATCGACACAATGATGTTTTTACATGGTAAAACCCTATGGGAAAATATCCACGACCCAAACAAATGTGGCCACTTGAGGCAATTTATTAATGCAAAAGAAAATATATTACAGATAGTTTCTCACAATCGATCATCAACAAATGACCCTCCATGCTCTTTAAATAGATATCATGGACCAATCGAGTGTTAAGCCATGGACCAATGTAGTTTTTAAAATCGAGGAGAATATAAGTTGTCAGGTCACTCTATGTCGGGAACATATCGTGGTCGTCAGATTACAAATGCATACTAAAGAAACACACTTTAACCTAAAGACACATTAGACCAAGTTGATCTTAACTAACTCCTAAGTGTCTAAATATCCTAACACACATGCATAATGTTGTCCTTCAATCTCTCAAAAGCTACCTAACATTCAATGTCAACTCAAATGTCACATCCTTCTTCAAAATCATTTACATTGGATTCAACATACTTGCATAACCTTCAACAAATTTTCTATAATATCTAGTATGTCTGAGACAAGAATTTACCTTGGATGGATTTGCTAGAGGATTTTATCCCTTGACTGCTTTCACATTGCTTGAGTCCACCATCGATCCATATTTCAAAATGGTGTGCCCCAATAACTTCCCAAACAACTACAAAAGCTAAGACTTCTCTCGATTCAACAACACTCTTATCCCCTACACCTGCTTAGCAATGTCCTTAAGTCCACTAAATGATGGTTTAGACAACAGAAAAATTCCCTACAATCCATATATGATCCAAGTACCAATGGATAAAGTCATTGAAAATTTCTATAATTGTCCTCAAAAAGCATGTTGGTGCATTCATGAGTTTAAACAACAATGATTTTTTATGCATAGGTTCCCTACTTATCTTAGACGTGGTGAGCATCCAATATTTTTATTTGATAGACATCTAATTATACCCTAAATAACCATCCAAGAAGAAGTTAATCTCACATCCAACCACTGCTTCTAGCACTTATTCCATGAATGGGCTTGGAAACAATTCTTAAATTGTCATCTAATTTAGTGATGGAGAATCCACACATATCCAAAGCTTCCCATTCTTATTTTGAACAACCACTATTAAGGACACCCATTCACTTTCCCTAATTGGACAAATAACATTTGCATCTAATAGATTTATTC
>ML782833.1:41661-65180 GCA_009831015.1 Picea engelmannii
CAAGATTCTTTTCTAAACCAGGTACATATAGAACATTGTTTAAGTGAACATGATTACCTGATTCCAATTTGATGGAGGCTTGTCCAAATCCTTCGACGGGGTAGGTGCTTTTGTCTCCAAGCTCCACTTTGTATGATGTCTTTCTCTCATTTAGATCCGAGAGTCTAGCTTGATCTCCCGTCATGTGCGTGGAAGCTCCACTGTCGATTATCCACATATAGTCTTCAATTGTCCCGGTAAGTACTGAGTAATGTAAGAGACTGATTGTTTCACACATGTCTTCGGTTGACTGATAACTGGTCATGCCTTGATCCAAAACTTCAACTTTGTCATTTCTTTCTTCTGAGAAAGTCAATAGGTGCGCTAAGTTAGGGTGCATCTGAATATCTTCTCCTTGAGCAAGATGCTCCATCACAAGGTGCTGGATATGAGAATTAGGGTTTCTGCAACTGCTACTACTAGTAACCCTAGCTGCAGTTCTTTGGAAGCTGCTCCTTCTAGTAA
Organism: Picea engelmannii; assembly: GCA_009831015.1. Lineage (NCBI taxonomy): Eukaryota > Viridiplantae > Streptophyta > Pinopsida > Pinales > Pinaceae > Picea > Picea engelmannii. The sequence continues at coordinate 42,166 of ML782833.1, forward strand.
CTCTAGCGGCAATTTCTCAATGAGCTCAATACCTAGCGGTTATGTTTCCTTCCAGCGTTTTAGGCTGACTGAAGGGGGTGTGGGCCCATAACCTGTTAGAATATAGAGGATTGTGCTTGTTTAACCATTGACGATACCCTCATCACCCAACCACAGGCCGAAGCCACCCTCCAAGCACCTTGACCTTGACCGAGAAGAGAATCCTGGTAGCAATCAATAGCCAAGAGAGGCTAAATGCACCAAGCAAGAGAATAGAAACTAAACTGAACATATGATCCCACCCAGAAGCTAGCGCACCACTTTCCAGCTTTCCCAGAAAACTTGTGCACAAAACTGCTACTGCCTGCAACTGCCTGCGCAGATTTAGCTCTCACTGCAACTGCTGAGATGTGAAATAATGAAACTGGTGCCCTGTATTTATAGTGGACTGGCCAGTCTAACTGGGGCCGACTTCTCCTTCTGGGCATCAATAAATTCAATTTAAATATATTTGTTCAGCCGACAACTTGTCTAGGGTTTCCTTTAATTCTTTGCTTCCTTCTGGAGGATTCTAGTCTCGTCATAGGTCACAATAGAGGTTCATACCTCCCGAAGCTACCATAATATTAATAGAAAGATCCTTAGATAAGGGGGGATTTCCTAGGAAGCTATCTTTCCAAATGTTAATATATCTTCCATTTCCCAGAATCCAAGTGAGAGAGTTTTGAAAATGCAGAAGAAAGGTCCGAAGAACTTTCCAAATTGGCAAACCATTTTGCAACATGGGGGGACGATCAATGCATCTCCTTATGTCCCCCAAGAAGTATTATTTAAGAAAGGATATTTTCCACCATTCTCGATCTTATGTGACCAACCTTCACAAATTTTTAGAGCCAAGAGAAATCTTAACCAATCCTAGATCCTAAACACCTAGGCCACCATGGTCTCTGGAGAATCTAACCTAAAGCTAATTCACTTGATGAAAGTGCTTCAACCTTCCTGTTGGATTCGGCCATACGACCCCATAGCTCATTTTGTTTCTTTAATTTTTTGTATAATGAGTTTCCAAGCTTCAACAGGAAGCGAACACGGGCAGATCGACATCCCTAGATATTTAAATGATCTCCAACTTGCCGAGAAAGGAAATTGAAAAATACTTGCAATGACCATTAAGGATTGGACACTTACATTCCAAGAACACAATTGACTTTTGTTATTATTGATTAATCCTCCTAAAACTTGAGTGAACTAATCCAATATATTTTTGAATCTGAAAGCTGTAACTTTTGATGCCCCTCCTAGGAGCAGCATGTCATCAACAAATTGGGAGTTATTAATCCTTTTAACCCCCCTTGTAATCCAGAGACGGGGGATTTTTCCTGAGCTTCTTTCCCATTCTAGCCTTCTATTCAGTGTTTCAACCATCATAACATAGAGAAGAGGAGAAAGAGGACACCCTTGATCGAGGCCCCTTGAGGCTTTAAAGAAATAAGTTGGCCATCCTTTAATGAGAGGGGCAATCCATGGGTTGTTGATACAAGAGATAATCCATTTTATAAAATCTTGATTAAACCCAAATCTCCTCAAAACTTATGTGAGAAAATTATGACTAACCCTGTCAAAAGTCTCGGTCGTATCAATCTTGATTATCATACCTTTTTCCCTTCTTGATATGTTAGAGTGAATGGCTTCCTATACCAAAATAATGTTGTCCCTGATCTATCTATTTTCCACAAAACCCCCTTGATTTGGGAGGATAAGCTTCGATAAAAGGGGTTTAATCCTATTTTCTATTACCTTTTCCATAATCGTGTATGAAACATTATAGAGAGAGATGGGCTAGAATCGATCAAAGGAGGAAGCATTCTTGTCTTTTGGAATTAGAGCAAAAAAGGACAAATTAGTTGCACCTCCCATTCTAGCTTATTTGTGCACATATTGAATCATGCGAACCAAATCAAACTTAATAATAGTCTCACATTTCTTATAAAAATGGGTCATAAACCCATCTAGACTTGGAGCTTTGTCAGGATTAAAATGATCAAGAGTCTCAAAAATTTCCTCTTCTTTAACCAGGTTAATCAATTCCATGTTATCTTCTTTTGTAACTAACTAGGGAATGTGAGAGATAAACTTCCTGCATAACTCTATATTCATTTCTCCATTCTCATAATAGAGGGCTTCAAAGTGTGTTGAGTCAGCCTTCTTAATGTATTCAAAGGAGGACAACACCAGTCTCTCCTCGAAGGTTATTTCCTCCACCCTGTTTCTCCATTGTCTTGCCCTGGCCTACTTATGAAAAAAGAAGGTATTTTTGTCATCGACATGAAGCCACAAACTTCTGGATTTCAGCCTCCATAGTTCCTCCTCCTTCTTGAGTGACCTTAGATATTTTTGATACATGATCTGTTCTTCTTGAAGAATGGTTGGGGAAACTTCATCTTTCTCATTACTCTCTTGTATGACTTCCAACTGCTTTTGATTATCCAATAATTCAACTACCGGAGGGTAGTATCTTTATTTTGCCTAGGTTTTGATAGAAACCTTAGTCGCTTTAAGTTTATGTTCCAAAATAAAAATAGGGGAACTTGAAATCCACTGACTCAAAGTGAGAGAGACCAGAGGGAAGAAAGTATGATCCTCCATCCATAATGGATTAAACCGAAAAGGAATGGGGCCCAAATTTTCTTCCTTCAAAAAACTCAGAGAGATGGGGCGATGATCCGAGCATGCCCATGGGAGGATAGGGGAGGAAATCATCTCAGGGATTTCCAGAAAAGAGTTGTGCACCAGAAATCAATCCAACCTTGCAACAATATGACCTAGACCTACTCTTTGATTATTCCAAGTGAATTTTCCCTTACTTGGTTGGATATCAATTAAATCCAAATGGGAAATGAGATCTCCCATCCTTTCCCTAAATGGATTGTGAACTATAGAGCCTCCTTTTTTCTCCTTTTGATGAAGGGTGGTATTGAAATCTCCAACAATAATGTAGTTTTGGCTAAATCCTATCTCTCGTACCTCTAACAATGCATCCCAACATTCTATTTTTCCCTATACTTATTTGACATATAAACATTATTCAAATGAATCAAGTTACCTGTAGGCAAGTGTAGAAGCCTGGCCATGACCCAATGCGTTGATTTGAAACTCCTTTCCAGCTGAAAGAAGGCATGCTTCCAAAGGGTGGAGAGACTCCCCGAGGCCCCCCTTGCACCAACCGCTACACCTTTTCTTACTTTCCATATCTCACTTATCTCCTGAAGGACAATAACATCCTTCATTTTTGTCTCCTAGATCAGAAGGATTTGAGGTTTCTCCACTCTGATAAGTTTTCACACTGCTTCTCTTTTTTCTTTACTCCCCAAAACTATGCAATTCCAGGAAACCAATCTCATTATTTACTTGAGGGTTTATTCTCCCCCGCTTTTGGGGGATGAGAACTACCCCGGGTCACTCCTTTTGAGGATTGAGAATTTCCTTGAGAGTGCCCTCCCTTACAATTTTTTTAAAGTTACATCCAAGGTGGTTTGTATTCTAAGCTCCTTATCTCGATCAACTTCCTCCTCCCTTCTATTTCTATTTGAGAAGCGCCCCATTTTCCTAGTTTTTGTGCTCCAAGAGACATCCCTCTCCGAATCATCCCCATAATCCTCCTAACTCCCTTCCTCAAGAATAATAGGAATTCGTGATTTCATCTTGGTAGCGATTTTTACCAGGGTGGGATCACCTTTTTTGAGAGAAGATATGAACGTCTTTTTGGGAGGAGGATTCCTTTCCTTGACATTATTCTTGGGGATGTTTTATGTTCCAATGCAGATCTCTTGAGATTCTCCTATTGCAACCTCTAAGTCCTCCAGAGCTTCATACCTATTCTTACTAGATTCTTCCTCACGACCTCCTCCAATAGCAAATCCTGGAGTATTAGAAGAGTTGGGGATGATTGTCAGATTGTCTCCTTGGAATTTTTCTAGTTGTTGCAAAATTTGCTTCCTTGGTGCCTTCTTTCATTTTGGCTACTACCATTGGTCATTTCCCCCTTCAAATGATATATAAGGATTTATTTTGGTGTAGTTTTTTGCGAAGTGTCCATATTCATGGCATGCTTTTCATTTAAACAAGAGTTGTTCATAATCCACTTGCTAGATATAGGTCCAGTTATCCCTTATCCAGATCCACCTCCACACAGATCTGAGAATACACCTAGATCCCTTGTCATGGTTCATTGTGATCAATGTATCTTCCCAAAGTATTTCCTATGCTTTGAATGATTTCATCATTCCAACAATGTAGGAGAAAAAATGGTAAGTGGACCCAGACCAAGACTGTTGAAGGGATATCATTTTTGGGGACAAATTCTGGAGTCTGGACAAAAAAAACCATTTTGCAGAAGGATGAAGACATTTTCCCTTAGATATGTGGTTTCTAGTTTTTATCCACCCATAGAGCCATAGCCCGCAGGGATGGCCATATCTTGATGAACTAACTGATCAACCCATTTTCCGCAAGCCTCAAAGCGAAATTTATCAAGGACATCGGGTGAACATGGACCTTTGGAATCTCTTCTAACTTTTTAACAAAATGTAAAGGTGAGGGTTTAATAGACTTACTGTAAGAAGCCAACAGGAATTGAAAAGTAATGATGTCGGGCGAAGGCGGTGGGGGTAGATCCCCCTCTTGAAATGGAAGCCATGCTTCACACAACTGCAAGAAAGATCCTGTAATCACGAGAAAACCCTATTAAATCTTTCAAATCACATCAATAGTCCTTTGGAATACATTTTAAATGATGATAACTATATGCAAAGAAATTTAAAAACTTTAGATATTAGGACTACTTCAATAAGAGGCTTGTCGTCCCAAAAGTCACCATTTTCAACATACATTGGGTCATTGCCTTCCTTTTCTATATTAATCTTCTTTGTCCTTCATTCTCAAAAGGTGGAAGTAATGTTGCAAGTGAACCATCTACATAAAGCAAAGAAACTTTCAAAAGAACAAAGCAAGTAAGACATCAAGAATCCATCTTTACACCTCAAAGCAAATTCAGAAGAGAGACACCTTCAAGATGGACACCAAAGCAAAGGTATGAAAATGTTTTTCATGGTCACTGCTACTCATGTAATGAATATGGTCACAAAGCTTTGGATTGTAGACATTATGCAAGGAAATATAATGGAAGGTTTCATAACACCCTAAGGTGTTGGATATGTAATCAAGTGGGACACATTGCTACTCATTATCACATCATGACATGCTATAGTTGTAGTGGGTTTGGCCAAAAATCCCAGGATTGCTAGAACACAAGAAGATAGTCCATGAGGAGTGCTTCATATAGCATGACAAGAAGAACACATGAAGCTAGGAAGGAAGAAAATTTTGAAACTATGGAAGCTTAGAGTTCAAGTTCTGAGAAGATGGGTGTTATAGCCCTAAATTGCTCTACACATGCATACCTAGCATTTGGCCCTCTTACTTGCATTTTTTGCCAAGCCATCACTAAGTTGCTCTTAAAAAAAACTCATTTTTTGGAGATGTACGCACCCTGCACCAACACTACCCATGTACATACGCTTGCTGCACCACTACAACCCGCGTACGTACGCATGTTGTACCACTATAGGCTGCGTATTCTTGCAAAAGTTGCAAAAATTAAAAAGTTGCAAGGAATTCGTTGAGATTACGAGCTATTGGGTAGTTTGCCAACTAATCCACCGCCTATAGCCCGTCACCCAACCGAATAACCATCCTTTTGTCATATTAAAGTAGGTGTTGGGGTCTCATTCCACATCTAGACATAAGAACAATGAAACTCTGCCCGTTTCACATCCCCTCCTTGCCCTAAGCATTTGCAGCGTTGTTGTGAGAATTGCCTCAGAATTCCTCATTTTTCCTTTTTCCTCCATCAAAACCCATTCCATTTCCCAAGAAGAAGGTTGAGAGGAGAAATATACACAGAGGTGCACTTGGATCTTGGTGAAGAGGAGCTCAGACCAGGTTCCATAAGAAGTAGCCGACTTTGGTTGTAAGTGATCATTGTATTATCAATAAAAGAAGTACTTTTCCTATCCCAAAACATGATGTGTCGAATGTTTCCATTTGTTTTATGTTTTTATTCTAACATCTAACCCTTATTTATGTATGAAATGCATGCTTTTAGTTTTATGTTTATCTGTATTTGAATGTAGGCTAGCCTTGGGAGGAGGTTTGCAGTCAGCAAAGATATCGAGTGCGAGAGGATCAACACTGGACATGGAGTAAAGGTACAATTACCATATCCTTCTCATTTTGCTTTTCTTGCATAAGTATGGGGTATGTTTGGGGTAGTTAGAGAAGTGGGATACTTTTAAATGGTTATTGATTTGCCTACATTGTAAACCCTAGTGTAGCCATAGGGGGGTTTTTCCCGCTAGCAGAACTAGCGACCATACTGGGGGAGCCTCTAGGGTTTTAGGGGATTTTTTTGGGTGTTTGATTGGTTTAATACCTTTTGAGTTTCTGTTGAGTCTGTTGAGTCTTTTAAGGGATTCTGGTCACCTGTACCAATTCTCCCTTCCCTCTCAATCTGTCTGTTTCTTCTCTTTTTTGAGAAATTACAGAGGTGTACGTGCCCTGCTGTGGGTCAACACGCGTACATATACACCCTGCTTTATAGACAACCCACGTACATATGCATGTTGCTTAAGCATCAGTAGTGTACCTGTGTCAAGAAACTATTTTTAAGAAGAGGCAATCCCTAATTGAGGTTTTACTTCTCAGGGTTTCTTGATTAAGTTCAATGTCTCTGGTTTTACAATCATATCCTGAGTTAGATATCAGTTTACTTGTCTTTTTAAAAAATATTTCTTTTGTTTAAGTCTGAAAGGGTTTTTAGGCGAGTCTTTGAGTTTTTGATCAGCTTGTTTGGTGTCTTTAATGACTCCCTGCGATCCGTAGTGGGCCAGAGGCCAATTTCAGTCTTGTTTGGTGTTTCTTTTACCCCCTTTTATTTGCTTTAAGGAAAAGAAAAAAAAATTATTTCAAGTTTTTCTTGTTTGAAGCATTTACCAAAAAAAGAAAAAGTTTTTTCATGTCTTAGTTTGGTAAAGTAGTTGGGTTAGTTATTTTACTTGAAAGGAAAAAGAGTTCAATTTTTAAGTTCTTTATTGATTTCTTAGGACATTAAGTAGCTCGTAGTCGAGCGAAATTTCATTTTAAGTCTTCCTTTTAAGGATCTTGAAAAGAGTTAGTTATGGAAAGTTGGTTTAAAGAGTTAGTTGCAAATCTTTATTGTTAACTAGAAGTAATTTTTCTTCCAGTTTCGTTTACTTCTCCTCTTTTCGTCTCTCATACACATCACTAGTTTCATTGCCATATCCTTTGAGTTAAAACAAGCCATTTAAAATGAACACTAAATTAAAATTAATTAGACTTTTATGTTTGTAGGTTCAATCAACTAGTTTAGGGCTAGAGCCTTGAATTTGGTTGGAGAGGAAACTCTTCAAGGCTTATAAACAAACATTGGAGTCAGAGCTAGGGAGTGTAAAAGTCCAGTGACGTGAAATTTATTTGGGACCCCCCTATAACACAGGGGCTAAACACGAGGTCGCATAAGGAAAAGTAGTAAAGATAACCCCTCCAAAGCCAGACCAAGTGTAGTGGGGAACACATATTGAGGATCTCTCGTGGAATGTTGTCGTTTGCATTTGCCTATAGAGCTTCATGGACCTCGAATCCATTCGAGATCCTCAGTTGTATTCCAGACCACTTGATTTCGATACCCTTGGTAGGTTTCAGACTTGTTATCCTGCTCATTTTGGTCCACTCGACTGTCGATTGTACCCGCCTGGTGACTATTTGTGAGCTGGAAAATTAGTTGCCTTTATTCTAGTGACTTACACAGGTGACTAGGGGGGTATACTGCGATACCTAGGGAAGACGTTGGGCCATGCTTTGTAGAGTATACCCGGAGGGTTCTTCCGTGTTCGAGTTTCACTTGCACCGATAAGTTTCTCTAGTGTTGGTTGGCGTAAATGTTCTTCCAACTAGATAGCAATTTGCTTGGCTTATCTTGTAGGAACTTTTCTAGTGTGTGCTTGGTTTTAAACGTTAGTTAAATCCTTACTGTGTCGTTGATCTTTTGACAAAGTGGAAGATCAAGAGCTCCGCAGGTCGCGAAGCCTTCAAGGCCTGTCGCCAGTTACATTGGAGCCACCGTTGCCACCGTTACGGCGAAGACTTGACCAACACAGGTCATTTGAAGAGACCAGACTGCAAGAGACTGTGCCCGAGCCATCCCCAAGAGGAGAATACTCGAATCCGGAGGAAATTGTTGTTTCTGACCTTGGAGCGGAAGCTCTCGGGTTGATTAAACCTTCGATCACTGACTTGTCGGAGCCAATATTGGTACAAGTTGTCCCTCCAAGGGTAACACCTCACGAGCATCAGATAGTTTTACAAGCAGCTATGGAAGCAAATCCTGGTACTTCATCAGGGAGTCCTCACACTCCCTCAATGGATGCCACCACAGGGGGTATTTTGCCTCCTAACCCACCCTTGCCGGTCCAGACCAAAATGGTCTCGACCACCTCTACTTCGGGTAGTGGTCCAATTCCATCGTCGGTGGCAACCACTGCTCCGTTCACACAGAGTGCGACATGCCCTCCATTTTCATATGGGATGCCTAGCTTTGATACGAACTTCGTCCTTACCTACTCCACCCTAAAGGCCATGGGTCTGGGGGCAGGGAGCTCAAACGCTCCCTTGCAAGGGTCCATAGGGGGCACCTCAACCTCCTATAACGCTATGCCTTATGGTGGGGGTCATATACCTCCTACGTCCCCCTCACTCGGCGGTGCTTTCTATCCCCCCATCAGGCCAAACACGAACTACAACTTGTTTGGAGCAGGTAGTCTAGGACCTTCTTCTTACACCACGCCGATGGGTTCTATGTCGTTCTCTTTGTTCGACGCGTTTGGTAATAATGCTTTTTTGTCAGTTGTTGTCTCAGCCGTGGGCAACCCTGGTTTTGGACAACAAAATCCTGTGCAGGGTACTATTCCTACACAGGGGACAAGTGCATGAGCTTTCTCCTCATAAGGACTTTGGAATCCTTGGCAGGGATCATTTCCCTTGTCAGGGATGCCGACCGGGGGAAACCCCTTCCATGGTTAATGGAACCCTCTGCAAGGCTCAATACCTATGCCTGTCGTATCGGCAGGGGGCAACCCTTTCTAGAATATTTGGAACACAACGGAGGGAGAAATCCCTGCCCAACCCTCGATGTCCAATTACGAGAATCAACCGATGATGTCCCAAAAAATGCAGTTTTCGTACGCTGGTCAAGGCCATGGTGTCTACCAGAACCCTGGCCAGCAACCCAACTTTTTCGGGCAACTTGGTGCCAGTCAAACTCCAAGATCCCTTTTTCCTGTACATAGTACTCAACCCAAACTAATTTTTCTGGAAATGTTACATTTGCCAGACTTGTCAAGGTTGCTTAATGACCCAATTTGTCTTGATCTGCATTGGCCTCCCATGCCGACTAAGTTTCCCTCGGACATTCCGAAGTTCGAAGGTAAGCCTAGCGAAGACCCAGGTGATCACGTAACAACTTTCCACCTACAGTGATCGTCAAAATTGCTACGAGATGACTCTGTACAATTGTGCCTGTTTCAATGCACTCTTATCAGGCGTGCCGTGAAACGGTACATCGAGCTTGACTACTCAAGATATTCTTACTTTAGAGATTTGGTGATGGTTTTCCTGAACCATTTCCAACTACCTGTGAGATACGATGTCGACACCGAATTGTTGGCCAACTTTGAGCAGATGAAGACTGATCATATCTCGGATCACATCTGAGAATGGTGGCGTCGGAAGAGTTTGATTAAGGTCCAGGTCCCATCGACATTCCTACTGGAGTGGTTCCTGAAGTCTTTGGTACCTCAGTTATCCAAGGATGTAGCAATGTTGGGAGTGTTTTGAGAGGAGGAGGCGATAATGAGAGCACAATAGCTCAAACTGATATACTCTCAGTCTGGTTTACTCTATGAGATTTTGACATAGGCGCCACGGTTCATCCTTGACAAGGCCAGACAAAAATCTAGACCACATGTCGATGGTATAGTTGGTTCAGCACAAGCAAATTCCACTGATCAACTGTCAAATCAATTGCAAAAATTGTCGATACAGCAGACAACAGCCAACTAGACCTTTGGTTCGGCTGTTCCCCCTACCCAAATGTCGGACGTACATAGTGTGCATTCGACGAACCCAAAGGCCAACCAGTAGCCTGAAGGGAAGAAAAAACATCGAAACAAGAAGGTTAAGGGGGATAAGAAACCCAACAAAAATGTTGGCAGGGGCAACACAAAGAAGAGGAAGTCGAAGTATCTGTGTAACCTTTGCACGGAGGACCATCCGACTCACCTGTGCCCTTGACTTGCAGAGGCCCATAAGTTATTGGTGCAACAACTGCCTGCTGTGTTAACGAACCCATTTCCACATGGGCAAAATATGACTCAATCCTCTTTGAGCGTTGATGGGGGTAGTTAGGGACCCCACTGCGTCTTCTAGTAATCCCTCGACTGTGAATGTTTATATGATGAAAGTTGACGCTTACATAATGACCAGAGCACATGATTACAAAATGCCAGAATCTGCCTAAAAGGGTAAGGAAGCCACAAACCCACTCGTTCCTCTCCAGATTGAGAAGATGATAGGCAAAACAATGAAACACATCCTGAAAGGGGCGTTCAAGAAAGCTTCTCATAATCCAAATGCGAGGGCCACCCAAAATTACTCTATGGTGGAGGATTTGTCACAAACCCCTTGTGCGATGTCTACTTTGGAAGTCCTCCAGAGATACCCTTTGTAGAGAAAGGCTCTATTGTCCGCTTTGGGATCTGCAGAGACTTGTAATCCAAGAATGATCATTCTTGATACAACCAACTTGAAACCTCGTCTCCCATACCACGTTGTGTTTCAGATAGTAGTGGCTTACACCACGAAAATTTTTACCCAAAATATTTTCTGCACGGTGGTTGATGAGGGCGCCTCGACTTGTGTGATGTCATTGACGTGTTGGAGGGCCATTGGCCAACCCGTTTTGTCTTCGTCACCTACTCTACTTACTGTTTTTGACGATTGTTCTTTCAGACCACATGGAATCATCCCTTCTTTCCCCGTGCAGTTAGGAGGGAAGACCGTGTGCGTTGAAGTTGAAGTGGTCGATGCGCCTCTCGACTAAAACCTAGTGTTAGGAAGGACTTGGACTTATGCAATGCATGCAGTGGTTGCCACAATTTTTTGGGTCTTGTTATTTCGACACAAGGGTCGAATCATAACCATTGACCAGTTGTCCTTCTCCAGGCCTGACCTGTCATCGAGGGCATCCACGGTCCTAATGATTGATAACCATCAACCCGACATCGTCAATGTAGGGATTGGTTTGTGCCCACCTTTCATGGGTACTTTTGATTACTTGACCCCTTCTGGTGATGTCAAGTTCATATCGATTGCCCTCGACCAACCTAGGGTTGACATTTTTCTAGTGTCGTCATTCTGAATGACTTACTTTAACGATCTGTGGACTCTTCCTTCCCCATCGCCCTCGATGGAAGGGACAGGGCACCCTGGCATGGCCATGCCCTTGTCCGTGACAAAATTTGCATACAGTATTGTAAAGCAAGCTTCGGCCAATCCCGATCCGACTCCCGCATGGAAGTTAGATCTAGTCCTCGAGCCTATTTGGGTTCAAGGTTCCCTCACCACTACAGATTCTTTAGACTTGGTCTTTCCCTCTGATGAGGTGATTATAGAGGCATTGAATGGTCTGGACAAACCCTGGGATGATCTCCATCACATATCATATTTTCTCTCGGATTTAAGAAGAATAGAGGCAGATGAATTCGTGTTGACTATGACTAGAGACAGGTCTTGTCCTATTAATCCTCTAGCTACGCATGCAGTTTACGTTGAGGGTAACATGGAAACTATTGCTGAAATGATGCCTATTGATATCTCCAAAACCCCTGGCATTGTGGAGAATGTTTTCATCGGAGCTAACTGCTCCCCCAAGGAGATTCCAATCTACACAGATTTATTTAAGGAATTCTGCAATGTTTTTTCCTGGTCTTACGAGGAAATGCCAGGCATTGATCCAAGAATCATCGAACATGAAATACGACTTACCCTGACGCCAAGCCAGTCTGACAGAAGCTTCATCCGGTGAATCCTTAGAAAGAGGCAGTTATTAAGGCTGAAGTAGAGAAACTGCTTAAAGCTGATTTATCTACCCTGTACAATTGATGCAATGGGTGTCAAATCCCATTTTCGGTTAACAAAAAATAGGGTACGATTTGCGTGTGCATGGACTTCTATGACTTGAATAATGCCTGTCCAAATGATAATTTCCCCACCCTATTCATTGATCATATTGTCAATGAATGCACAAGATGTGAGGTCTTTTCATTCATGGATGGTTTCTTGGGATATAACCAAATACAGATCAAATTCGAGGATCAACATAAGACAACTTTTATCTGTCCGTGGGGCACATTTGCTTATCGTAAGATGCCTTTTGGCCTGAAGAATGCTGGAGATACTTTTCAGTGGGCCATGTCTTTTGCTTTCCACGATCTTAGACATATAATCAAGGCTTATCTCGATGATATAGCATCATGATCTCATAAGAGAGCTGATCATCTCGCGCACCTCCAACTAATCTTTGAATGATGTCGCTATTATTAGATTCGCTGGAATCCTAACAAATGTAGTTTCTGCATGACGTCGGGTCGTCTTTTAGGTTTCATAGTTTCGACAACAAGGATCATGGTCGATCCTCTAAAGGTTGAGGAAATAGTTTAGTTGCCTCCCCCATGCTTAGTTCCTCAACTTTAGATCTTACAGGGGAAAGCGAACTTTCTTCGACGTTTTATCGCAAACTATGTCGAGATCACTAAAGGGTTCATGCGTTTATTGAAGAAGGGGAGTCCCTTTCTGTTGGGACGAAGCCTCTCAACACTCTTTTGAAGCATTGAAACACGCCCTCACGTCTGCCCCTCTACTCCACCCCCCCAATTATAAAAAATATTTCTTGTTATACTTGGTCGCTGCAGAGTCGACCATTGGTATGGTCTTGGTTCAAGAGGATGATCTACTCGAAGAGCATGTGATTTATTACCTAAGCCGAGGCCTAGTTGGGCCGAAACTCAACTATTCTCATGTTGAGAAGCTTGCGTTGGCAGCATTGCATGTTGTCCAACGGTTCCATCATTATATCTTGCTTCACAAGACCATCGTTGTTGCCGTTGTGAATCCATTTCAATATGTGTTGACACGACACGTCATCGGTGGAAAGATCAATATATAGATTGTTATCCTCCAGGAATTTGACTTGGATTTTGTTTCTGCGAAATCCAAAAATTCGTTGGTGTTTGCGGAACTTATTTCGGAACTTTCGATCGAATCAGGTGATGTTATGCCCGAAGAATCACCTATTAAAGGAGATCTTTTTCTGATCGCATCTTCAGACCCTCGGTATGGAGATATACTAGTCTATCTCCAAACTTTGAAGTGCCCCGCCCTTGCTTTTCACGATGAGCGTCGATGATTATGCCATCGGGCATGAAACTATCTCATCCTTGATGACACTTTGTATTATCAAGGTGTAGATTGCATTCTTCGTCGGTGCCTTATTCACAAAGAAGCGAAACTCGTTCTTAACGACTGCCACACTTGAGCATGTGGTGGTCATTTTTCTGGGTTGGCAACAACCCAAAATATTTTATGAGCTGGTTACTTTTGGCCTACGTTAATCAAAGATTGTGTCAAGTCTGTCAAGAATTGCCACCCGTGTCAGATCTTCTCTCGGAAGGTGAGGGCACATCCCGCTCCCATGTTTCCCGTCATCGTCGTTGGTTCCTTCACCAAGTGGGGGATTGATTTTACTACATGCCACCCGACTTCAGCTAGGGGGCATCGTTATATCATTGTAGAGGTAGAATACTTTACAAAGTGTGTCGAGGCTATGCCAACGTTTAAAAATGATGGTGAAACATCAACTCTCTTCATTTTTAACGAGATAATAGCAAAGTTCAACATCCCAAAAGAGATTGTCACCGACCATGGAAGTCACTTTTAGAACAAAATGATGTCCGAGTTAACATCAAATCTTGGGTTGAGGCAAGAGCATTCATCAGCCTACTACCCACAAATGAATGGTCAGGTGGAAGATGTCAATAAGTCCCTTAAGACTATTTTTCAATGAACGATCAATTCTGCCAAGTCAAATTGGCATTTGATGTTGTACTTAGCGTTATGGGCCTACTGAACGTCTGTAAAGACTTCCACTGGTTTCTTACCTTTTCAACTCGTTTATGAGCTGGAAGCAGTCTTGCTTATAGAGTGCCAGATCTCGTCTTTAAAGTTGGCAGTAGAGTTATTTCCAGACACTTCACTGCTTGAGGAACGCCTATTTTATCTCGAGCATCTCGATGAGAAACACCGTGATGCAGCCTTGGCTAACGAGGCTCACAAGAAACTAGCCAAGGGTTAATATGATTAGTCCGTTCATCCTCAGATTTTCTCTGAAGGTGACCTTGTCCTGGTCTATGACCAAGATAAGGATCCCCTCGGGGCATGCAAGTTCAAACCCATGTGGTTCAGAACTTTCTTTGTGAAAGAGGTCTTAAAGAAGGGTGCTTATCGTCTAGTTGACTTTGAAAGAAATTCTTTGGCGGAGCCTAGAAATGGGCTCTACCTCAAGAAGTATTACTCGTAGGTTGGTCACCTGGGTGACTTCTTGTACATATGTATAGTTCTTATATAGTTAGCTTTTTGTCTTTTTGTTTTATGGATGTGTTGTTGTTTATTTCATCTTTTTCACTGTGGCAGATGTCAAGTGAATCAGAGGTGTTCTTTGGGTTCACAGATGACGCTAACCGACACACTCGGAGGCTTGTTTCCGCAGCTTGGGTGATTTTCACACCTCAAGGCCAATCGCTATCTTCTGGAGGTATCTGTCTAGGTGATGCTACAAACAATGTCGCTGAATACAATGCAGTGATAGAGTTGCTTCGTGACGCTTTGTCGCATGATATCCCTCGGCTCAGAGTCTACTTAGATGCTCAATTGGTTGTGTCCCAGTTAAATGGGGTTTACTGTGTTTATTATCCTACTTTACACCGACGTTTCCTTAGGGTACGTCTCTTAGAAAGCTGCTTTGATTACATTACGTATATCCATGTTCCTGGGAGATTAAATCAAATGACAGATACTCTAGCTAATCAAGTATTAGATTGGCATATTGCACACACATAAAAAAAAGTACACACATACACATGTACATACATTTGTAAAAATGTGATCCATAAGACATATAAAAAGATGTAAATATATATATCTTGAAAAGTGTCAGAGTACATAGATGGGCGTGAATGCCAAAAAATAGTAATCCGGTATACATCACAGGGTTTATTCCCTCAAAAATATACAAAAAGTTCCCTCGGCACATGATAGTCCATCCTATCTAAGCTCTGGGACTATTGGTCCTACTGTAGTGAACGGCGACATTTTCCAAATGTTGGAAGAGTTGGACCCAAGTCCGTGGTACCCCAACTACATGAGGCTGCATCGATGGTGGGAGATCCTCGATCTCGACCATGGGAACTGCACGAGTGAGCACGATGAGGTTCCGCTCCACCTGTCTCAACACTCGCTCAGCCTCTCCAGCTGGAGGTCCCCTGTGGCTGTTGTTGGTATTGCCTCTGGTCGAGGACGTCGCCTAGTCCTTGAGAATTCTGTCGGGCGCACAGGTCCCACATCTGTACATAATAGATACATAGTTGTCAAATACTCTGATACATATAAAAAAATGATATATATAAAAGAAACTAAAAATTAAATAACTTTAAAAATACACATACCTATCTCTCCTCACACCTCTCCAGGAGGTACAAACATATCTGGATCTCTAGAGAAGTTGATTCCAACATAGGGGTAGTCCTCTATCGCTGGGATCTGCCGTGTCCACCAGTAAAAAAATGTGTCGTCGAAGGCTTCTATGGTCCTTCCTCCCCCCTGTCGTGGCAGCAATGCCGCCCATCTACACACCGTTGGGAAGGAGGCCACATGCCCCCACACTGTCTCTCTAGGACTCAGGCTAGGTCCCCTCTCAAAGAATAACGAGCACAGAACGGTACTGAACCCAAAGTTTTTGTTGCTACGCTCATGACAATTTGTAAGTTGCCTCTTCATGAAAGTAAGCATGGTCATGCTCTAGTAAAAAATGAGTGCGTCAAGGCACTGCATGGCACAATACATGTGCGCCCGGGAGGCCTAGTGGACGGCCGCAGATCCAGTGATCCACCCAATGAGAAATAAGATCACCTTCAATGACAGGTTGGTGATATTGTTGATGAGGACTTGAGAACCTACTTTTTCAGTGCCTGCCTCACAGTGCATCCCGATGTAGTCGACGATGTTGAAGGGCCCATGAGGAAATGTGTGCAAATTGATTGGTTCCCCTCTCCTCGAGAGGTCATTCAAAAAGTAAATATCCTCGATCATTGGAGTTAACGGCTACCCCTCAATCATGAACTCATCTGCGTCTGGGTGCCAGTAATCCACCAGGGCATTTAGTAGGCTGGGTTGTGCCCTCATAAGCGGACACTAGTAGAAATTCCATAGCCCGCATTGTTTTAAAGCAACAATGTCAGCAGGGTCCTCATCGACCAAGATATCGATTTCCTCATGTTCCCTCTCCCTCCAGTGAACATACATCTTGTTACATGACAAGTCCAAGGGGGAGTTAGCTCTTACAAATTTTATTTTTCTATGTTTTTGAGGGTGTACGTGGGTTGTTTTGGACACAGTCGCGTACATCCGCGGGAAGAATTTTTTTTCCCGTGGATGTACGCGGGTTGTCCTTTGACAACCCGCATACACGTAGGGCCGCCTTTTTTTTAGGAGAGAGCACCCCCCCCAAAACTAAAAAAATCCATAAATGAAGAATAGAAATGCAAGAGGGATGAGTTTATACTTACTTGGTCCGAGCGGAAGTTTGTTTCATCCTTTGAATCTCCCAGAATCAACTCTTTCAGCAAAGGGGTCATGTTCTCCTTTTGGTTAAATTTCAAATTTCAATGGTGAAAATGAGTTGCCAACTTCTATTTATAGAATTTTTTGGCTCTTTTGCCACTTTTTTGAACCCTTTTGTCTTCTTTTTTTCTGGCTTGAAAATCATTTAATGTGGTTCTTGAGTTTCTTAGTGGATGTTACGATGCACTTTGCTTTTTGGTTTGATAACTTTTTGAGGGATGGGTCACTTTTAAGGGTCCTTTGGTAAAAGTTGTTTTTTCCAACTTTTTGCATATAAGTTAGGATTACACTTCCACTTTCTGCATCTCGTTGTCTTTTCCGCTTTACCATAGGATCGATCCCACCGAAGTGAGACACATAACCATCATTGTTGTTTTAGAAGTGTTGTGATTAGGTGGTAGAGCCTACCTCTACATGGATGCCCTAGATAGATCCTTATTGCATTTTGGCGTCCATGTTGTCTCTAATGACTTTAGGCTCGGGAGTCCTTGCTAGTCCTGTCATGATTACGAGATTGAGCCGCATTTGTCTAATGCAACATTACTCTTGGCCTCACCCTCGGGACTCCCAAAAATGAGCATACTTTTTTGTCTTTCAAGCTCACTTTGAAATCCGAAAGAAACATTCAACGAGACTATATTTATGCTTTTCAACCTTGTCTGGATTAACTGAGAAAAGTAATCTATTGGAGTCTTCTTTAAGCCCTTTTTAGAGTCTAAATAAGAAAATATTTCTGAGTGATCTTGTTTCCTTTCACTCTTGCCAAACTAAAATTTGAAGGCACGTCTATCCGGCGGTAGTTTACCCCTTTTTCGGTCCGGATGGTCAATTGTACTAATAAAGGTATACTCTAGGAGCTTCGGCTCCCTAGAAGAGTATTCTATGGTATAAGTTTAACCCATTTTCGGGCCCGAGGGACTAAATTTATGAAAAATGAACATTCTCCTTGGTTTTGGTTTATGACCTTTTTCGGGCCTTGTAGATTAATTACAAAAAAGGAACCCCCACGGAGTCCATAGTTAAGCTCTTTTCAGACTCCATAAAATTGAAAAGATCCTTGAGTGACCTTGTTCCTTCACACTCGTTAAATTGGTCCAGAAGAACATCTACTGGCATGAGTTTACCCTTTTTTTTCCAACCTGTGGATTATGGAGGAAAAATGTACACCTCAGGGAGATTCGTCTCGCCGGGAGAGTTCTCCTCAGTAAATTTTATACTTTTTCGGGCTAAGGAGACTAAATCTAGAAAAAGGTTGTGAATCCATAGTTAAGCTCTATTCAGACTTCTTAAATATGAAAAGATTGTCGAGTGATCTTGTCTATGTCACACTCGTTAAAATGGTTTTGAATAGACGCCTTTTCGGTGCTATTTTATCCCCTTTTCAAACTGACTAGACTATTTCCGAAAAGGGTACCCCAGTAGAGTCTTCTTTTACATTTTTTTAGACTCTCTAAAAATGAAAAAACTATCGAGCTTACCTTCTCTGGGCTCGTTAAAAATTACATTGAAGGGGGTTTTATTGTGTCTTGCTAATCACATTTCCATCTCTGCGTCTTTTTCCTAATGCCGGCTCCATGTTTCTCTCAAATGAACCCTTGAAGCATGCCTTATACACAAGCTTTATAACACTTTGCCTGCGCGACCTGATACCTTGACCCATGGAGGAATTTTCCCCGAGTGTCCTTTTCCTGCACATGTCTCCTTGCTATGAGCATTAGTGTGTTCCTTGCACTTGGAACTAGTATGCTGGCAACACTCGTTCCTCCTTTGTAACGTAGCATTCTTTTATTCCTTTTCAAGCTCTTTAAAAAATTGAAAAAGACAAAGAAAAAAAACCCAAAAAGAGGACGGGAAATATATATTCTTTTTTTGGCAGCACAATGAGTCGCCCTTGCAC
The DNA here is from genome assembly GCA_009831015.1 of Picea engelmannii. Taxonomy (NCBI): domain Eukaryota; kingdom Viridiplantae; phylum Streptophyta; class Pinopsida; order Pinales; family Pinaceae; genus Picea; species Picea engelmannii. The sequence goes on from ML782833.1 coordinate 61,127, forward strand.
AAATCACATCCTTTCATTTGTTTGTCAAGCTTTGGGATCTAATATGACCTTAGGAAGTTGTTCTCGCTACATAGAGTTGTGTCCTCCTCCATTTGGTTACTCTTCCAAACACATGGAGAGTTTGCATTGCCTCCTGCATCATGAACTTATGTCAATGTCATGATGCCCGAGTCTGATCATCTTTCATGCTCTTGTCCAAGGGAAGTTTCACCCAGCCTGAGTCGACATTTCTACAGTTTGTCTCTTGACCTCATGACCGACCATCCCAAAAGTCCAATCAAGTCCTTGCTCGAAATCAATGAAGTTCTCTGCCTGATCATCAAGACCCTCTTGTCTTTTCCTGACGAGCCGTCGAAGACCTCTGGGTAGTGAAGTCGTACATTCACATTACACTCCTACCTAAGTTTTGAATATCTTGAAGTTGTTGCTTGAGCTCTGAAGACCTCATCTCCATCCATTGGGCGTTCTTGGCTTCTTAAAGATGGATACTATACTTGTATATATTTGATTTTGAGATGTAGATCCATTGTGTATTGCTCACGACTACACTTTATATAGTTATATGACATGGATCTGCAATGTATTTGATTGGAAGCCATGATTTATTTCATCCCGAGCATGGGTATGCCCGCCTCAGAGAGACAATTGTTATTTTTGCAGATAGCACCTCCCAAACTTTGGTCCCGAGCCCACTCGTTTCGTACATTGGTGAAGATTGTAATGTATTATGGCCATCAGATGCTCTTCCAACCTCAGAAATTAGGGGGCATATGTTATAGCCTTAAATTTCTCTACACATGCATACTTGACATTTGGCCCTCTTACTTGCATTTTTTCCAAGCCATCACTGAGTTGCTCTTCTAAAAAACTCATTTTTTGAAGTTGTACGCGCCCTACACCAATACTGCCCGCATACATATGCTTGCTGCACCACTACAACTCGTGTACGTACGCATGCTACACCACTACAGCCTGCGTATGCTTGCAAAAGTTGCAAAAATTAAAAAAATTGCAAGGAATTCGTTGAGATTATGGGCTATTGGGTAGTTTCCCAACTAATCCACCACCTATAGTCTGTCACCCAATCGAATAACCATCCTTTTGTCATATAAAAGGAGGTGTTGGGGTTTCATTCCACATCTAGACATAAGAACAATGAAACTCTACGCGTTTCACATCCCCTCCTTGCCCCAGGCATTTGCAACCTTGTTGTGAGAATTGCCTCAGAATTCCTCATTTTCCCTTTTTCCTCCATCGGAACCCATTCCATTTCCCAAGAAGAAGGTTGAGAGGAGAAAGATACATGGAGGTGCACTTGGAGCTTGGTGAAGAGGAGCCTGGACCAGGTTCGAGGAGCAGTAACCGACTTTGGTTGTAAGTGATCATTGTATTATCAATAAAAGAAGTATTGTTCTTGTCCCAAAACATGATGTGTTGAATGTTTCCATTTGTTTTATGTTTTAATTCTAACAACTAGCCCTTATTTATGTATGAAATGCATGCTTGTAGTTTTATGTTTATCTATCTTTGAGTGCAGGCTAGCCTTGGGAGGAGGTTTGCAGTCAGCGAAGTTATCGAGCGCGAGAGGATCAACACTAGACGCAAAGTAAAGGTACAATTACCAGATCCTTCTCATTTTGCTTTTCCTGCATAATTCTGGGGTATGTTTGGTGTAGTTAGAGAAGTAGGAGAATTTTAAATGGTTATTGATCTGCCTACATTGTAAACCCTGGTGTATCTATAGGGGGGTTTTCCCACTAGCAATGGGACACCTTCAGAAGTGGGTGAAGAAGACTGAACAACCAGAACAGAATGGAATCCATGAGGTAAGCTCAAGCTTGATTTTTTCTGAAGCAAACATGGGCTCCTGTGGGAGAAGTCACGTACATACATGAGGTGACCTATAGAAAGGTCACATACATACATGAGCTATTTGTAGAATAGGTTGCGTACTTGTGGTAAAATCCTTGGAAAATAAGGCTATGAGTTGCAACATGCTTTGATGGTATAAATTTGTTTTGCAGGGTCTGACATGGTTTATTGCAGGTTTTCATGATTATATGTTGGCATGTGTATTTGATGTATGTATGGTGATGACATATGGTTGAGTGTTTAAATTCTATCTTGGATGCATGGTACTAACCCTAGAGTGTGGATTGAGACATTTACTGTTGAGGAACAATGTTGTTTATGTCAGTGATGATATGGCATGTTGTTTATGGGACAATTGATGTTGATGTGATGTTAGCTAGAGACATATCATTGATCTATTGAGGGACACTCTTAGTACATGTTTTATTGGTTACTTAGTACTTGTTGTAGTGAATGGTTTTTGAGGTAGATCTATCATGGTACATGGCTCGTGCATATGCGAGCTCCATTGATATATATTATGATGTATTGTTAGAGGCATATTTGTTGGATGTCTTGGTACATGCATTTGGCATGTGGTTGAGCTACATATTGGGACATGTAGTTGATGAGTTGATGAGTTGATGAGGTGGTTATGTTGTACATCATTGATGAGTCATATATTGATATATAGTTGATGCATGATTGGTACATATTTGGTACATTGTTAGAGGCACTTGATAGCAATATGATTGGCACATGGTTTATGGTTGATATGGCATACATGTATGGGAACACATCTTGATTGTAGTTCATCTTGTTGAGGTTTGGTACATGGTTGATGCACTTGCTTTGGTACATGATGTATGGGATGATATAGTTGAGACACTTGTTATGATGCTTGGTTGATATATTGATGGTTGAGATACATGGTTGTGGCACTTGGGTCATGGTAGAGGCATATCATGAATGATATGACACTTGTTTGAGGCACATGGTTGGCATGTTGGTAGAGGCATATGGTTGGTACATAGTTGGCACATGTTCTTGGCATATGGTTGATACACTCCATTGATGATATATTATGGTATATTGTATGGTATTGATGTACATGGTTGATGTACATGGGTGTTGTGCATGGTTGGCACACAATATGGCACATGATGTACATGGTTGATGTACATGGGTGTTGTGCATGGTTGGCACATGATGTACATGGTTGATGTCTTGTTCATGACTCTATTCATTGTTGACATATCTTTTGCTTCATGATGTATGGTATGGCACGATTTTGATGCATGTATAGGTCCAAGGATCATCATAGGAAGAGAAAATAATTCTTGAGTAGTTGATCTATGTTCTGGTTGAGCAGTATTATTTGCAACAAAAGCAGATTGTAGTGGTAGCATATTGTTCATATTGCAGAGAAGGTAGGGGGAGACATACCCACAGGGGGAGTCATTCTTCTTCCCATGATTCCAGGAGGAGAGATTTATCAGATGCAGGATAGAGAGATAATTGTTTGGAGTAAGAGCACAAAGGAATGTTTCTAAGGGGAACGATGGTCACAGGGGGAGCATGACCGATATGTTTTCAACATTACATCAAAGTGATATCCCTTGTTAAAAAGGGGAGAAATTGTTCAGAGGAAGCTCAAAGGCATCCAGACAAGGGGAGCAACCCCAAGGAGAGTTCAGGTAGGGGGAGAATCCCCAAGGACATAACTACCCTTTTCCATTGATGTCAAAGGGGGAGAGATAGTCACATTGATGTGATTGAAATGACTATTGATGAAGAACAATGCTATGTCTACATGTTGTCATCAATGATTGGTGTTGACATCAATGTTGGTATTTCCATCAATGCCGAAGGGGGATATTGTTGCATTATGTTGTCATCGATGTCAAATGATTGATGTCAAAGAGTTGATGTCTTGTCATAGTATCATTGATGTATTGATTTATGTCCTATGTTGTCATAGATGTAATTGATGTCAAATATGTCAAGTGGTATCATAGTGATGTATTGTCATGGATTGATGTATAGACAAGATGATGTAAAGCATGGATGATTTTAAGGATGGAAATTTATTTTAAAATGTAGAAACCTTGGCGAATCTTACTAATCCTTCATATGTCAACTATAAATGTTTGGCGATATTTTTGTAAAAATATTCAAATTTCTAAGTATTTTATATAGTTTT
>ML782833.1:65230-84902 GCA_009831015.1 Picea engelmannii
AAATTTATTTTAAAATGTAGAAACCTTGGCGAATCTTACTAATCCTTCATATGTCAACTATAAATGTTTGGCGATATTTTTGTAAAAATATTCAAATTTCTAAGTATTTTATATAGTTTTTATAAAATTTTGGCGATTTTTAATGTAAAATAATTGTATCCTATAGAATTTGGGTGAATCATTTTTAAAATATCGAATCTCATTTTTGGAAAAACCATGGAAAATTAACCCATGAGCGAAATTTAGCCCCTAAAATCATCCCTCATTGTAAAGGTTGGTCATTATTGTCTTGTCATGGTTGATAGGAATAACCAAATGGATAAACTCCAAAGTGGTCCCCTTATGGTGAAATCCCTCATGGGAAGACACTCTTGGATAAATTTCTCAAAGTGCCCCCCTTATGGTGAAATCCCTCATGGGAAGACACTTTGTGAAGTCCAAATGGTGAGGTAGCGTAATAGTGTGGTTAGGCAACCCAAGTTTGATTAAGGAGTAATGTAATGAATATCAATGAATTTGTAGGATAAACTATTCCATATGGATAGTATATGTCATGCCATTTTTGGTGATATGTGGAACGTCACATAACTCCTCACGGTTAGAGAGTTACGACCATGCGAAGTTGGAGAACCCTCATGAGTTATATAGAAGCCTCTAGAAGGTCAAATAAGTCAAATTATTCTAAAATCTCCTAGAAGAAGTTGACCAGTCAAAGTGGTCAGTCACGGGTTAAGTGGTTGCAACAATAAAACAATTAAAAATAAATTATTTGCGACTAGAATTGGAGAGTTTACTATTTGTGGATAAAGTGGTTAATTAGAAAAGTGGCTAAGTGGACAAAGTGGCTAAGTGGACAAAGTTGGTTAAGTGGACAAAGTGGCTAAGTGGACAAAGTGGTTAAGTGGATACTTCTAGAGGAAGCTACTTGGAGAGTATAAATAAGAGATCAAGGGTCTCCCATTAGTATCCATTGAGCATATTGAATATATACAAGTGACTGAGATAACCAAAGGAGATCTAAGGCGAATTTCAGAGGGAAGGTGAAGTAAAGAAGACCAAAATTCAAGGGAGGATAAAGTCTTTTGATGATGCTTTCTAAGGTATGTTATTTACATGCCATCTCACCATTTTTGCAATAACTTTTTTTCTAGAATGATTCAGATAGCCAAATCTAGAAGATGTTGAGACAAAATATCCAAGTAACTTTATAAAAATTTCATCTTGTGGGTCGTTGTATTTTGGGGGTTACTCTCTGTGGAAAATAGGGTCTGTGGCTAGTTCTGAAACTAGTCTAAAACAAGTGTTTTAGGTAACAATATTTAGTATGTTCTGTACCATTTTCAAATCCATACAAAAAATATTCCATGCGAGGCATGCTCTACAAGTTCACTCTCTAATCACTCAGAAAGGAACCATCGTGCTAATGCTGCACCACTCTGATCATAACCATTTGACCTACATTCCTAGTTTGCCTCCTCCTTCCTTGATACTCCCACCTGAAATACTTGTAAGGCTTGAATCTACTACCATGAATAGTATCCTGCATAGGTGTCCAGGTGAAGTCACAACCCGTAAATCCACTACCATAGTTGATCTCAAATGTCAGAAAAGGAAGTCTATCCTAATTAATAGTAATGAATTTGAGCTACTCATGGACTCTAGACATCTCTCCACCAAATATCTTTGTCACATGTGCTGCCCCATACTTAGAAGATATCACCATAAAGTGTGTGAATTGGTCAATCACCACAAACATACTATTTTTCCACTGTACCCTTGGTAAACCTGTGATGTAATTTGTCCATATGCTCTGCCACTCTCACCCAAAAATGACCAAAGACTGCATCCATCCTGTGGAATGAAAGTACCCTGACCTACTATGCTGACAAGTCGTATACCCCCCTACATTTTCCGCAAGGCCTCTCAATGTGAACCTTTCTCAGGTTTTCCTAGATGATGTGAAATACTCTTTATTCCTAACACTAATATGCAAGGTGCAGATACAAGAATCCATCTAACTACCCCGAATAAGCCAGGCTATCATAAGATGCATAAACTTGAGCAACTCCTTAGAAGACTACTCCTTAGAGAAACCAATCCTAAACATCCCAAGAGTAAACTCTGGAAAGTGAAAATTGATCATCTCATCTGCATCAGTTGTCAAGTTATCAAACACTACAGTCCCAGGGTCCTAAGCTAATGTCCTTGAGGATACATCATATTGACGTTGTGCCACTTTGATCATAAGTGTCTGACCCTCATATCTAGACTATAGCCTCCACTCCTGGAAACCGAGGCTATAATGTCTAGAAGATCCAATCCCACTACTATGGATTATATCATGTAGATGTACCTAAGTGGAATCAAAGTATGCACGTCCATTGTCACACCCGATCATGTGTATCCACAAAGAAATCATATCCTTCCATATATCATGCACCCACCATTTCCTATCGGAGTGTCCCAAGAATGAAATGAGCCAATCATATGAGTTCTTGGAACCCACATCCAAACTAGAAGTCCACTATGACTCATACCAACCAACTCCATCTATGCTATAGTAATAAGCACTCGAAGCCTAATATGTCGAGTCTCACATCTAACTGATGGAAACAAGGTACCAAGAGTCAATTCTCCTCTCACCAATCCACATAACCCTTGCCAAAATATACTAGAAAATGTGTTGTCCCGTACATTGTCAATGTACTTAAGCAACCCATGGAGTCCAAACACCTATGTGAAAAACAAATATGCCAACTTAGTCCACCGAACATCAATTAAATAAATATAGTCCATGTTATACACCTATGGCTCATTCTAATAGCAAGTCCTACACTCCTTCATGAGTCTCAACACATCATCCTCGAGGCCCTTCCATGAGAACCTCTCTCTGATCTGTTGGTAAGTCCTGAAGTACCCATGAGGTCCTTCCAAGGGCATATTATGCATACCCCTCATGATTTCCTCTCTAAGTGTGGACTCCAGAACCAAGTATATGCTAACTCTTTAGTAGATGATGTCATCCACCACTTTGTACCTGTCATCCTGATTATGACCATCCATAAACTCGTAAGCGAACTAGTCCTTGGAATATTCCACCAGAAGGTGGGATTTCCAATTAGCTGAAATCCATGTGAGCCAATCCAATGTGTCATGGATCTCCTCTTGATGTGTCTGTACATCTTGTATCTTGATCACCTGGCCACAATGTAAAGCATCTTTCTTGTCGATCTCCCTGTCTCCATCCTGATCGAAGATCAATCTTCAAGGAATATGTTGCTCAATGAAGCTCATCTATCAACTCTTTATCCTCAGACAATCCAAACTGAAGGATATGCTCAACGTCCCTGTCAAGAATTCTCTCCGAAGGAATCACCCCACAATCCCATATTAATGTGTCCACGCCCTCAATATATCCATTTTGACAATAAGTGGGTCCATATATGTTCCCGATGGCTGGTCCACAAGGTATATGATCAACTCCCCTATTTCCAGTTATGACTTGAGCCATAAATGGGCTCCCAAAAAGAAGTGGATCATGATCTACACGATGCAAACTATGTGTATAATCAAAAGTCTCTAACTCACGCCTCTCATCATGCCCCTGCAAATATGAATGCCCCTTGTGCTTGATCACCACAATAAACTCCTCCATCAAACCATACGTACTACTACCATCCTCATGTGTCCTAACTGCCAGAGTTAACTGAAATGATGATGAATGTGCCAAAATCAACTATATAAGAAGCTCATGTGTAAGCTTCCCAACTTCCTTTTCATCATCCCTCATGCATGAGTCCCTAGAATATAGATCAACATCTAAGGGAAAATCATCCAAAATCAATTTGGGTGCTAACACACCCTCATCATGTGCCTCCAAAATGTCAACCTGAGGTTTTGTCAAAACTTCGTCACGAAGTAAGGTATTTTCTTCACAAACTACCTTAGATTTGAATTCCTTTTTCTTCTTCCTCCCAGATAGAGGTTTCAACCACTCAGGATGTTCTAACAATGTTGTTAGATTCTTCTGATATTCTAGCATTAGTGGCAAAACTTCCTCCCCAAGCTCCTTATTGGTCACCATCCTTGTTTCCCTAAACCATTGCTAAAACTTAAGTGTTGGTCACTTAATGATGCAATCCTCATTGTTTCCCCTCAGGCTGACAAGATCTCCAGCTTGTGCAAATCGCACGACTTTTTCCATAAAAACCCTAAAAATTGTTGAAACTACAATGTTGTTAACTTTACTTCCCCGACTCCATTTCGGCCAATTTCTTTTTTGAAATTGGGTATTTTTACGAGAGGAATTCAAATATCCAATTTTATTTTGGAAAATTATGCTCAATTTTTTTCAAAAATGTAATATTAAATGAGTTGCCCCCTTTTTTCCTTTTAAAAAATATGCAGTGCCAAAAACTTCTTCCCTTCTTTGGCCAAGGAAAGTGCTCTGATGCAATCACAGGCTTAGAAGATCACCAACTCTGATACCATTGTAATATCCCCAATATAAATGGATTGGATATTATGTCCTTCTATGTAATAAGTGTTCTTGACGCTCTAATCTCGTTGACAAATTTTCACAAACAATTTGCATGTATTCTACTAATAGACATTTTGTCAAACATATTGCAAGTAATAAAAATACACTAGAAATAGAAGGGACTATATGTGGTATTTTATTATGAATGCAGTTTTGAATGCAAAAATCCAATGGTTGCTATGGAAACTACAATACATTAATGGAAAACACACAATACCAGGCAAAAACCTGGAATCATGCCATAACCTCCTCAACAGATGAGATCAAAACCTTCCAAGTGCCACAACCCCTCCAAGCAAATCACTACAACCCAAAATTGAAATCAAAACACATTTCGAAGCTCCAATGAAGATCCGAGATGGATCCTAATCCTTGTCTAGATAGGGTGGATATTACACCACCGAAACTAGAGTACAATGGAAGGGTTTTGTCAAAACCCTAACAGAAACCTTAGCTCCAAGAGCACTCCAAAGAGATCAATCCAAAAACATAATGAGGAAGGTGAAGTGCCACCCTTCCTTTATACTTCTTCCATGCCTTCTAGATCTTTCCCTTTTTTGACCAAATAAAAAATGACCATTGTTTACTTTTTGACCAAATCAAACATGATCATTATTTCCCTTTTTTGTTTTCACTTAAGGATTAAAATCACTTTATAACCCTTTTTATCCCCCTTTAAGTGTAATAAAGTGATTAATTAGCTTCTAAGAAGTTCCCGGACATCGGAAGCCCCTTTCTGATCATCCCAACCTTTAGATATTTTCGTTCTGATTTCAATGAGCTATTACACAAAGGTGTTCCCTCCAATAATACGACCCAAATAACTCCTTTAGTGAATTTAATTAATTTGTACCCAATAATACTCTTAATTTATGGGAATTGTTAGAATGCCACAGAACCAAGAATGAGCTGTGCAGAAGTGATCTTGATGAGGAAATAAGGTAAATGGACTAGGCCAGGTCTCATATAACTCCTCCACTTCGCCTGAGCCCACTATTATCCTCCATTAACTACTCTTGCTAGGCTGACATAAACCCATAAGGTTGCCTCCAAATATAAAGTGGGGGATTCCAAAAATGAGGACATTACATTCTTCCCTTCCCAAAGATTGCTTGTCCTCAAGCAATGCCATCATAACTTGATGCTCCATTGACTGAACCCGATTGAAGCTAAAAATGATACCAGGGTACCAAACCACCCTGGAAGATGTGAAGCATCCTCTGCTCAACGTGTGGTCTGGTAAGGTACCAACATAAGAAATATTTTTAATACTGTCGATGAGTAGAGAAGCTTGATACTGCAACAACCCGATCAACCCCTCGAAGAACAACTCTACTAGGGAATCAATATTATGAAAGAAAAAACTAGCTCTCGCCTCTGTATTAGATATTGAATTGTCTAATACTAAAATCCCAGGGCCCCAAGCTAATATCAGAAAGGAACCACCATGTTGATGTTGAGCCACTCTTATCATAACCGACTGACCACAGTGATCATAATTGTCCGACCACTCTGATCATAAAATTGAAATTCAAGATAACATAACAAGGGATGGATTAAATATTATTGGGAAGGTGGTGGGCGTATAATGAGTGAAAAATGAGACAATGAATGAGAATAATAGCAATTATTGTTCTGTTACAAGAAATAATATTCATTGACTTTAAAATTAACATTGCCATTTTTCAACAACAATCATTTAAATATCCACAAAATCATTTGAATATCCATTGTTTATCATGCCCATTTATTTCCAAAACTCCCACTAAATTCGATTTGTGCCATACCATTCTCTTTAATCTTTAAAACATATAATCCATAACATGGAAACAATCTTTTTAAACTATGCAATAAAACTCAAGGAAAATTTATAGTATTATCAAACCTGCGAATTTCATATATCCTTTTAAAACCATATATATTCTTTAAACTGGTAAAGCGTTCTGCATGAGATTATCGGCAAAACGATTTGAATCAGTTAAAACCATAACCAGAGTGTCTCAAGTCGGCATGAGAGGTTGAGAGGAAAACAATTGAAAAACCCTTTGAATGTATGTCACATACAATTTACATTACAACCCCAAATATCAGTTGCCAAAACAAATCGAGGTCAAAACCCTAGTGCGAACATGGTGAGCATCAAACCCACATCAATTTCAAGTAGAAAAAATTCCCTCATGGGTGAACAACAAGTGAGCCACAGTTTTGTGGGTCGAATCCATCTTCCCACTGTTTGGTTAAAACACTAAACACGAATTTGAAGCTGGGTTTATATTATTTACTTTCCCGCATTATTGGATGGGAAAAACAAGGACTGGGACTGAAAAATATGCATAGGCCTCAAGGTATGGCTGCAAGCAAAGCCAAAAAATTTAATTCCCAAAGTGACCACAAGACAATACACAAGGTTCCATCACCTTTTTAAATAGTGGTAAGGATAATACGAAAGGTTTGCGAGACTTCGAAAGTGTGGATATGCAGTGAGGATACAACAAAATTATCACGAAACAAACTATTGTTTATATTTTATGGAGGAAACCCTCAAATATAGTTATATAGAATGAGTGAAACCGAACACATTCACCCACAAACATTTTCCAATAGACATACCACAACAATACCACCTTTGCTAGAGGTGCCATGCGGCCAAATACTTCAATTAGAATAGAATGTCGGATAGTAATTTCATTTGAAGCTCTTAAATGCCAACATGAAGAAACCCAAATTGAAATGCGAGTTACATGACCAGAATGCCCATAACAAATCCATTGTAAATTTTGGAAAACAAACACATTTCGCTTGCAAACTCTAAGAGCCAACAATTTTTTTTTATCCATAGCAAAGAGTAATCCATGAATGAAGAGGTAAAACACCATACCTGTTAAAAGAACGCTAGCAAATTAATAGAGCACAATTTTTCTGCCAAAGGCCGAGCATAATGGAAGCGTTACTAGCCAGAGCAACCATGAAAAGAACGAATATAATAGTGAACGTGGTGGCTTCGAGGTAGGGTAAGAACGACGTGCAGTAAATGCATGTCGCTTCTCCTATTTCCACATTAAATAACATGAACCAAATTCAACTATGGAGCACACTTAGCCTCCAAGACTTGTTCCATCAATAATATAAACCATTGAATCATCCAACATAACATATCATTTCCATATTCAAAATTGAATCAAGCTTCCTCATGGATTTTTACAACTATTATATGCCCATTTAACACCAAACACCAAAATAACATGTCGCACATACTCTGCTAGTGGAGAATTTCCAATCAACATAATAGTTGTTTGCCCATATATGAAAATATATTATGAGTTTGTATGAGACTATATTTGGAGCAATATATCAAAACCTAGGTGTAGCAAGAGTAAACTTGTATCTTTAATAAAATAAACATTTTTCCCATTTTAAAATCAAAATGCTAACACACCCAACATCCCTTAGTTGCATATAGAAACAAGTTAGGATCTCCATTCTTATTACAAAATTGTGGAATATTTCTCATAAGGTAATCAAGAGCGTAATACGAGGAGCACTTTCTATCATTATTTTTCTAAAGGGATCCCACCTATTTAATATTATTTAAAATATATATAAGTAATAATGCATTGTAACTCTTTTGCAGACATGAATTTTATGTTGTGCTTTTGGGCATCAACAGACTAGCGACTCCACAGGGAAATCTGTTCTCAACAGATTTAGAACTCAAAATGCTTGGTTCCGTAGACCAGTTGAAGTAGGCGATTGCGACTGTTTAATAAAATTGTTATGCAACAGGGGGAAAATGATGGTTTAAGGGAAATGATGAGACATGACTCCAGGGAATAACTTATGGAAAGTGATATGTATGAGGGGAAATGGTCCTATATGCATAACAATTAATAAGGTTCATAATTGATAACACTTTAAAATTTCAAGGAGAATGCTTATGATATTCTCTTGAATCTCGAGATGGAAAGAAGAAGGGGATAACAAAAAAAAGGGAAGAAAACAAAGCCAACTATACTACAACAATATTGAAAGCAAAAAACTATTCCATCAGTGTTTCAAAAGGAGGATATCGTAACAACTGTGTATATCTTATTCTCATTGATAAACAATAGTTATAGAATGACATCATTATGGAAAAACTGATCCAAACTTTATTTCGGATGACCGTGCAAAACAAACAATAGAATATAAAACTCAATAAACCAAAATGACAAGAAGAATGTAAGACAAAAGGAATATATACAATAATCATATTTACACAAAATTGAACCAATGATCAAAATGGTTCCACATAATGTATCAAGTGGGAACCATTAGTACTGTAAGAAAACAATCACTCATCCATGTCTTTAAGAAGATATTAATTTGTGCCGAGGATAAAAGCGATTTTGAAAGGACCTAGCCATAAATTTTGGAATTTAGAATGTCTCCCTCTCTCAACGTGGATTGAGTCCCATAGTAGGACTTTGTCAACAATATTAAATTCAACAACCTTTGCTCGTTTGTTAAAATACTTCTTCACTATTTTCTACCTCCTTTTCATATTTTCCAAGGAAAAAATCCTTTGTTCTTCAAGGTCTAACAATGTATTTATCCTTTGGGAAACATTAGAAGAATTTAATTCTTCACTCTGTAATGTCAACCGTAAGGAAGAAATCTCTAGTTCGATAGGCGGAATAGCCTCTTGGCCGTATATGAGCAGAAAGGGAGTAAAGCCAATACTTTCTTTGGTGGTTGTACAGTCTTCCCAAAGAGCATAAGTTATAAGTGTGTGCCAATGGAGAGGTTTGTCTTCTATGATTCTCTTTATAATCCTAACCATATTCTTATTAGTAGATTCCTCTTGTCCATTTCCCTGAGGGTAGTTAGCAAATGCAGTGAAATTATTGTCACCTAGTTTAGCCAAAAATTGGGTTAATTTTGCATAAATGAAGGCTGGACCATTGTCTGTAATGACCTCTAATGGAAGGATAAATCTGGAAAAGATATTAGACTCTAGAAAAGAAATTATTTTTTCATCTTGTGCGTTTCTAAGAGGGACAACCTCAGTCCACTTAGTAAAGTAATCAATGGCTATCAAAATAAAGATATGCACTGTAGAGGATGAAGGATTGATTGGACCAATAAAGTCTAGACCCCACTTAGAAAAAGGGATTCCAAAAGGATAGGTTGTAAGGGCATGCCAAAAAGACGTTCTTTGCCAGTGAATTTTTGGCATTTATCATAGGTTCTTGCAAATTTATAGGAATCACGAAAGATCAAAGGCTAGTAATAAGCATTTCTTATGATCTTAAAAGAAATAGCTTTAGTAGAAAAATGGCCACCAATATGAATGACAGATGCTGATGATCCATGTATTTCATTTAATAATGTATGTTCTTCCTCATCATTTACACATCGTAGCAACAAACCATCATCAGATCTTCTAAATAAGGAGTCTCCTAAAGTGATATACTTAGAAGCTTCAAGGCGGAGTCTCCTTCTTTGATGAGGATCCAACTCATCTGGGTACCTTTGATACAACAAATAATACACCAGATTTTTATACCAAGGATGCTCAAATGTAGAGAGATTTTGATTTTCAATATAAATAATGCTGAAAGAGGGTTATCTTGATCGTCAAGTTCTTCACTTGGTTCAGGATGTTGATCTAAGTGAAGGGATAAGTCTCGTCCCTTGATTGTCTTTGAAGTCATGATTGCCAAATCACACTCCTGAATTCTGGCAAACCGATGTGCAAGTTTTCCTGAAAGCTAAGTTTGTGAAAGTAGAAACTTGACAGCAGGAAAACAGACTTTTACCTACGTATGTTTGCCCAAAAGAAAATGGAGAAATTTTTCTATAGCTTTGACAAGAGAGAAAACATGTTTCTCAATATAATAATATTTGACCTCGTTGTCTGGTAGACTTTGACTCATGTAAGCTACAATTTTTTCATTGTTTTGGTCATCACATTGTAAGAGGATAGCAGAAATTGCTTCCTCAGTAGTATTGGTATATATAATAAAATATTTCTCAAAATTCATTTTTTCCAAAATGGACGCATAACTAATTTCCTTATTAATCCTAAGAAAAGCATTCTCGACATCATCTATCCAAGAAAAAGAACGATCTTTCTTCAGAAGATTATGGATTGGTTTAACCATGACATCAAAATTAGGAACAAATATACAAACAAAATTAATAATGCCTATGAAAGCTTGAACTTGTTTCTTGGAGGTAGGAGCATGGAGGTTTAGAATGGAAATAATCCTATTGGGATCTATACTTATCTCGAAATAAGAAACAATGTGGCTGAGAAGCTTTCCCTCCGTGACACCGAAAATAGATTTGGAAGGATTTGAAGAAACGCCAAATTTTCTATAGCGTGTTAACACTGAGTAAATTGTTGGGCTGAAGAAACAATCTACAAAGGTAACTTGAAAACCAACTTTAAGACTGGAAACTAGCCTCTCTAATCTAGAGAGGGCTCTCTCTGAGACTTGATCTCTGATAGACAAATTGCTTTTGAAATGATGGTTAGATTTAGATATTTGAGATAGTTTTTCAAGGTTTGTTGGCAAAGAGGTATAATATCTCTAGGGCTATGGAGTCAACCCTTGAAAACAAAAGAAAACAATGCCTGGTAGGTATAAATACTCAGAGGAACAAAGGCTAAACAAGGTGATGAACTTCAGTTTTGAGTTTGATTATGTAGGGTGAAAGAAGAACATAAACACATAACAAAATCAAAGCATCATAAAGGATGAATTCTGACCTTAGTTAAGAAGAATAAACAAATTTTAAATCATTTAAGTCTAGAGAACCATTTGATGAATTCTAGACCTTTAAATATCCAATTTAATAGAATAAAAGTGAAGATGAACACAAGGACACCAAAAATACATACAAAGAAAGAGTATAATATTCGGATCACCACCATTATAATTTTTTTCATAAGGAGTTCAGGACTTCTGCATTTGTATTTCTATTAGACTTACAAAATTACATTGAAGATCAAAATGATCATACTTATGCCCGCCCCTCATTAGATAAAAAATAGTCAATATATATAGAAATCTAAGGCTACACTTAGCTGCTAGGGGTCGAACTACTACATCCTAGAGTTACAGGTCTGGTTATTTTGAAAGAGATCAACAACTTCTACAAGATTTACCAAAAATAGAAAACCTGATTTTCCAATCATAACATAACTAAAATATCATTTACAATCACAGATCCTTGAGAAAAATTTGATCATGTAGTTGTGATGAGACATCATGTGCACTGTTGGACAACCCTGTCACCCTTGCACAACGAATTCTGGTTACTGCTGCGCAAGTGATGACTACATCATTTGCGTAGCGACTTCGTGTAGCGAATCTTCATGTTGAGGTTGCTCGTGTGAATCCAGGTGGAAGCAAGGGTTGGGAACATTAAGCTTTGTCCTTAGCTTCTTTATCCAATTTCATTTGTAGCCATAAGGTCCTGTTTTCCTTTCTCAATGACAAGTTCCGTCTCTTTAAATTTCCCACGTGCCTCAACAAAGCTGCATTCCTCTTCAATTTTGACTAAGCATTAAAAATGACTGCACATGCATTGTCTATGGCTTGTATGCATTTCTTGTAATGATTCATGATCCCTTCCTTTGATATTCTCTTTTCTTCCCCAAGCTTGATGATCTAGTCTTGAGCTTCTCTTATCCTCCTGTGGGTGAAGTAGGAGATTTTTGACTTGCTTTACTTTGTGGTGTTTGTTCTTCAAAAGTCTTTTCTATTAGTTTTATTTTAAATCCTCTGTTCTCCTGGTAGATTTGGGCAATAATATGTTGAGCTTTCTTGATTTGCTGCTGCATCTCTTACATATTCATCTTTCTCCCTTGGTTTCACTTGCTCTTCGTCAATCTTCTGGGCTACAAATTCAACAAACTTTGTCTGAACTATGGGTATGGGAAACCTCCTGGCAGATGACCTGGTGTGTGGTTTACTGGGAACCTGTGTCTCCTTAGGTTCATTAGTGAATTGTAGTTTTCTTCTTTTCTTCAATACTAACTGACAGAGTGATGGATTCTCAATCTATTTTCCTTTTCCCCTTTCAACAACACCTCCTCCTTTTACCACTGAACTATGAGACGCTGATTTATCAGCAGAAAAGGGAGTATCTCCTTTAAGATCAAGGGAAATGTTCACTAAATTCAAACCCCTTGTGCGATGTCAGCTCTGGAGGTACTCTAGACATGTCCTTCACAGAGGAATGCCTTGTTATCTGCATTAGGAGCTCTAGATCCCCGTGGCTCTAAGGTCATCAAGTTTGACGTCACGGATGTGAAGCCTTGCTTGCCTTACCATGTGGCATTCCAAATCCATGTGGGTTACTCAAAGTATACCATGAAATGTATTGCTATTGATGAAGACACTGCAACATGCATGATGTCCCTAGTCTGTTGGAAGCCCTTGGCTCTCCGACCATTATTTCCGCCCTCACGGTATTATTCCTGCCTTCCTTGTCTAGTTAGGTGGGAAGAATAATAATAAACCCAAGGAAAACGATAATAATGAGAAGTCAAATAATAATGTTGGTGAGGGCAAGAAAGAAAGGCGAAAGGTGAAGTTTCCCTACAAGCTTTGTACAAACGATCACCTTACTCACTTGTGCCCCAAACTTGCGGAAGCTGCGAGGCTTTTATCTCTACTTCCCATTGTGTTAACTAATCCTTTTCCACATAATCATCACATGGCCCCGAGCTCCTTGAATGCTAGAAATGCGATGAACGAAATTCAAAACCCACCGGCACAAGATGTTGACCGTCTATTCATCAATATGGTTAAGTCCGAGGTTAATGTAGCCACTCGATCTTGCAATTACAGTTCTTCACAAATTGTAACTGATCTAGATTCTCCCCCTCCTCCAGAGACACCTTTACAAATCTAAAAACTAGATCCCCCGCCTCGTATTCTAAAAGTACTAATCAAGCACTCTACCCACAATCCTTATGCTAGAGCCACCTATAATTACTCTATTGTTGAGGATCTGGGTCAAACCCCTTGTGCGATGTCAGATCTGGAGGTACTCCAGAGGTGTCCTTCATAGAGAAATGTATTTTTATCTGCGTTAGGATCTATAGATCCCTGTGGCTCTAAGGTCATCAATTTTGATGTCATAGATGTGAATCCTCGCTTGCCTTACCATGTGGCATTCCAAATCCACGTGGGTTACTCAAAGTATACTATCAAACGTAATGTTATTGATGAAGGTGTTGCAACATGTGTGATGTCCCTGGTCTGTTGGATATCCCTTAGCTCTCCGACCCTTCTTTGCATCCTCACAGTATTCTTCCTGTTCCAGTTAGTTGGGAAGACGGTGGAGGTGGATGTTGAGGTGGTTGATGTGCCCCTCGACTATAACTTATTACTAGGATGTAATTGGACTTATGCTATGACTGCAATCGTATCGTTCATCTTCTGTACTCTATGCTTTCCTCACGATGGGAAGATCGTGACAATGGACCATTTTTTCTTTACATATGCTAGCCCCAATGCATCAGTTGGACCGTCGATCCCCGTGATCGACAATTCTTAGCCGGTAACTGAGAATATTTTTGTCGGAATGTATTCATCCCTTATGGGTACCTTTGATTTCATGGCACCGATTCATCGTATCTAGGCCATGTCCAGTAGGTCTGCTTCATCGATGAGGTTCATTCCTTTCCACACTTCATATTTTAATGATCCTTGGACCCTACCTTCCTTGACTACGTCTTGTGAAGGTCAGTCACATACTGGAATGACTATGCCACTATCAACAACAAAGATAGCATATCAGGTTGTCCGTGACTGTTATATCGACTCAAACATGGCCATGGTGCATACCAGAACCCTAGATGGGCTACAATTCCCCAACAACAGTCTTTCCCGAGAGCTTGGGGCCAATTTCAAAACCACGTCTCCCTTTTCTGGCCATGCTCAATCTGCCAGAATTGTCTAGATTAATGAATGACCCTGTGCGTCATGATCCGACATGCCCCCCTGTCCCCACCAATATTCCTTTGGATATTCTGAAATTCAAAGGCAAAACTAGTGAGGATCTTGGTGATCACATCACTACTTTTCATATTTGGTTCTCTTCTAATTCCCTTAACGAAAATTCTATTCGTTTAAGATTTTTTCAACGAACCCTCATGGGGGTTGCAGGGAAATTGTACATAGAGCTACCAAGGGGGATGTGCAAAATTTTTAATAATACGGTTTTAGTCTTCCTCAACCACTTCCAATTGTCGGTTCGTTATGATGTTGGCATAGAACTTTTGTCGGCCTTTCGTCAGGACAAAGCCACCCATATCTCGGATCACATCCAAGAGTGGCATAGATGGAAGAGGTTGATCAAGGCCTACATACCTCCATAATTCCTTCTGGAGTGGTTCCTTAAGTCTCTATAAACTTACATTTCAAAGGATGTTTCTACATCCAGGGTTACATCTAAGGAAGAAGCGATTTTTAAAGCCCATCAATTAGATATTATATATGCTCAATCTAGGACATGATCACCTGGATCCTCACCAGTCTTACCTTCGAATTTTAGAATATGAAAAGGAAGCTTGGTGGGGATGGGGGGCCATGTCGAATCATGACACACAGGGTCATTCATTAATATAGACAATTCTGGCAGATTGAACGTGGCCAAAAAAGGGAGACGAGGTTGCGACATCTGGCCCCAAGCTCTCAGGAAATATTGTTGTTGGGGAATCACAACCCATCCAGGGTTCTGGTATGCACCATGGACCTATCCAGGATTAGATTTGGGGTGAAAAGGAGGAAGGCCTCCAACTGTAGGAGTCGTTTGTGGGATATGAGCACCACCAAACGAAAAAGGAGTATGTGGAGGAGCCATGCCCCCAAGTCCAATACTAGTATTCAAATTAGATGCTGGGATGAAGGATGAAAATTGCGATGTGAAATTCAACATACCATAAGAAAAAGGGCCAGAGGCCGTAGGGATGTAATGAATATTGTATCCCGACGAGTGACAAAGGGACCCAAAAGGGTTAGTGGCTATAGGTTGAGTATTCATTATAGGTCGAACAAGAGTGATGATGGGAAGTTCCGACACTATAACCATTGCGGTTGAAGGTGTCGAAGGAGTACCGTTAACTATAGTGGGTATGGGAGTCGATGGACTCCCAATATATTTTTGAATTGACTCAGTACTCATCCTTGTATGATCATAAGTCTGGTAAGTGGAGGTGTGTGTACCACATTTGATAACTTTGTGCCTTTTATAAGGCAAAGACTCAATATGCGGTGGTAATCGTAACAAATGATGAGACTTGCGGGGAAGTTGGTATGGCTCCATGATGACTCAAGACTTAAGATATAAAAACAAATCCTAAGGCCAACTAGTAATCAAAGAGCACACCAAAATAAACAAAAGGCCAATATGCACACAAACATGATAAAGTGGCTGAAAGGGACCTCCCTCCCTAAAGTAGGTATGCCTCACCCAAGAGGGGCATGAGACTCCTTGCAAAATATCCGAGGTATCAAAATCAATTATAAGGGCCCCTGTGGGCTTAACAACCAGTTGGTTAGATTCCCCCAGAGAGGTAATCCTCCATAAAGGTTGTGTGTTGTCCAACCCTTATCTGACCCAGGGTACCTTCATAATAACCCCTTCAAGTAACCTATGTGGTATCTATGTCAAGAAACTAATCAACCACGATATAAACGATGCACATGTGAATAGTTGTAAGTAATGTCCACCGTATGGGTAGGGTAACAAAGCCCGAAACATTGAAATCACCACCTCTCATAGAGGTAAAGGTACTAGAAAGATCCCCATATACGAGTAGATCCCAAGAAATATATCTGACGCTAAGAAGGTATTAGGGGGATATCCCCTCAACCAACTTCACGCGACCTCATGCTTAAGTCCGGTGTAAGCAGAGCCTTATGATGTCACCAATTATACAATGGATTTCACCACTCCCTTAGTCAAACACATATGTTGATTTAATAGCCTTGAAGAAGTTTACTCACAAAATCCTATTCCAAGGCTCTAAATCCTAAGCTAGTTTGTGCACCCTAAAAATAAAATAGTTTCTAATCAATTTTAAATTTATCAACGTTTCTTTTAGTGGCCTTGCTTACTCAAAAAGGTGTGGTCATGAAACTGATGATGTTATGATTCAGCAAGTAAACTAAATGAATATGGATAAAATGCAAAGTCCTAACTTCAATTCCCAATAAATGATAAGCTTTTCAAAATGCAATTTTCAACTTAATTTTGCAATTCAAAATATGATGCAATCTTTCCATACATGTAATAACATCAATGATAAGAACCCAAAAGATCAAATGCCAACAATGCAAAATGGTTATTATTTTGGTATTTTCAATATAAAAGAATGAAAATGCAAGGACTGAACAACAACTTTATATAAATATTCTATTGTATGTAAACAGTGACAAACCAAGTAGGATATCAATAAGCAAACACCCAACCCAAGATGCAAGGACAATCAATGAAAAGGATGATGAGAAAGAAAAACCGCCCAAAAATTCAACCAAAGAAAGGTTTCCTATCACTCTGCTGGCACTTAACAATCATAACAGAGACCTAAGAAGACTCAACAACCATCAAAACTTACCCAACAAACATCAAAATCAACAACCAAACATACATGAATGATGTACGCGACTGTTCAAGAGAAAACCACATATATATGCTTCCTACAGAATGAAATCATGCGTATGTATGCGACTGTCAGGAAAAAACCCGCGTATATGTATTGAAACACTGCCAGGTTTAGGATAAGGCTAAGAAACTTAGACTCAAAATGAACAGAGGTTGTCAAATGATCAAATGACAAGAAAATCGATATAAATGAGAGCAATCAAAGGAGAAAAACACTCCAAACCCCGAAAAGAATATCCTTTCCCCAGTATGGTCGCCAATTCTATTACGAGGAAAATATCTCTATGGCATGGGGTAAACCACAATAGATGGAAATGGCCATAGAAATCAAATCTAATCTCAAGTATGCTATATAAACAAATATGCGAACAAGACAAGATAAATAGCCTACCTCATCCAGACGTTCGATGAAGTCCACTGTTGAGCACTTGACTCAAAGGAATACACCTGCAACTTATCCTCAACAACCAAGATACGCAAGCATATGGTGATAATATATAAATTTAGCACATTCAATAGCATAATCCATCAATATTCATAACAAATATGCCCATGGAATAATAATTCAAATATTTTCAAGAAAATAATTGGACGAGAAAAGAGTATTGTTATAACCCTAAATTGCACCACACATGATTACCTAGCATCAGGCCAACTCATATCCCTTCCTTGCCAAAGCCATGCTGAATAAACTCTTAAAAATCCTCTTAAAACAAGTGACACACGCCCTAAACCACTACTGCACGCATTGGAATGCTGGCAGGCCTACTACTGCACGCGTTGGAACGTTGGCTGGCCTACTACATCCCGCGTTTACCTAACAAAGCACAAAAACAGGAAAGTTGCCGATGGGACAAAAAGATATGGGTCAGTTAACTGAAACTCCTGGCCATGCATGGCCGAGAGTTCGTTCAAAACCCTAGCTCCTTCTAGCCTATAAAAGAAGGGGTAGGGGTACTATTTGGAGGAGGAAGAAGAGGAGGAGCCCAGGATAAAGAAGAGGAGGAGCCCAGGATCAGGATCGAGGAACGGTGGCTGGTCTCTATCATTATTGTAAGTTGATTCATCTTGATATTAATAAAAGAATACTTTTTCCGTCCCAATGCACGAGTTATATATGTTTTATTTGATTTATGCTTAATCTCTAACCCTCAAGTAGAAAAATAGCATGCATGCGTAGTGTTTTGTCTTGATTGCAGGATTGTCTTTGGAAGGAGCAGCACAAGCAAGCGGACAAAGCGCAACGGAGGATCTACACCAAACATCAGTAAAAAGGTTAGTAGGTCTCTTCCAAGATTGTATGTGAAAAAAGGGGTTTGAGTTTTGGGGTGATAGGTTAAAAGTGATTTCTTTAAGGTCATGATCTGCATGCAATTTTAGCCCTAGCTTGTTAGTCCGTAGGGTATTATTTGCCAACAACAGAATTGGTGACTCCACTAGGGATAGATACTCTTAGGGTTTCCGGATTTGGTGGAGGTTTTTGGGTAGTTTAAAGGATCATATTCTTTGTTTCTTTGTTTGTCTGTTTTCTGTTAGGTCAGAGCTAGCAGGGAACTTGGTTCTTTATACCAGTTTTTCCTTGACTGTGCTTGACATTTATTATCGGGACACACAGAGGTACACGTGACCTGCAGAAGGCCTGCACGCGTGTAACCCGTGCCCTAACCTTCTACAACCCGCGTTTGAACGCCTGCTATAGTGGTTTCAGTAGCGTGTAGGGCTCAGAGAGCTTAAGAGGTAGTCTCCTCTTCCCTGTCAGAATTTTACATTCTCAGGGGGCTTTCTGGATCCTATCTGGGTCTTGCTGGTTTACAGTCTTGTCTCAGTCTGTTTAGTTGCGTTTGTTATTTTTGCAATTATTTTTCTTTTCTATTAAGAAGAAGCATCCAAGCCTTTAAGAGACCTTGGTTGTCAATACCAGAGGCCTTTTCAGGTCTGGGCTGCCTGTGTTTTGTTTTGTCTTAGCATTTATACAGACCCACGGCCTGTGCAAGTTCTGCTCGTGGGTACCCGTGCGTTGTTATAGCTCAGCACGCGTTTGCATGCGTGCTGTTTCAGTGACAGTCGCAGGCTTGACTGGTTGCTTTTCAGCCTGGGTGGGGCAGTCATCCCCTCCCGTGGTGAGAAGTGTGCCTCTCAGGGGTTTGAGTCTAGGGATACACAGTCAATAGGTTAGGGCCTCTCATCCTTAGCCTGGTTTTTTCTTAGTTGATTGTTGATTAAAAAGAAAAAGAAAAAAGAAAGATTTTGTTTTATGGTTTTTAGACAAGCGTAAAAGTCGGTGCTTTCTTGATTGCCATTGTGCGTCTTTGCTCTGGTTCTTTGCGATCTGCACTTTAAGCCAAAATTTTAGTTTGTTTCCATGGTTTTGTGCTTGTCGACATTTTCCCTTTGTTGCTTCATTTAGCACTTAAATAATTTTTTTTTTCTCTTGTTCATTTGCTTCTTTATTTGAAGATTGTGTCA
>ML782833.1:111738-133778 GCA_009831015.1 Picea engelmannii
TGTTCAAATTTGAGTCTTTAACACATAGATCCACAGTGTATTTTTGGTGGCTATGTTCAGATTTGAGTCATATCGGCATGGATCCACAGTGTATGTTTGGTGGCCATGACCTGTCTTACTTGACATGGATATTTGCATGTCGGAATTTATGCTTTGAGTCATTTGTATTCTGAGTATGGGAATGCCTACCTTAGTGATGATATATTATTGTACTGTATTTCCTTGTTTGTTGGTAGGTTTCCGACCGATTGTTCCTTGTTCCCTACACACACTCAACAAAGTATTTCAGCTATCACTCTGTTCTAACTTCATACTTTGGGGGGCTCTCTGTTACACATTATTTTAGTCATCCCTATCACTGTTAATGATGTAAACCTGTCTATAGTCTTGAGAGGGGTCAGTAGCCTGAGTTCTTGAAGAAAGAAGGGAGAAGAACTGTTCCTGAGAAAAGAAGTTGCATTTCCATTTGTAAAAACCCTATTAAAGATGATTTTCGCATGCTGCACTATGGCTAGGGTGCGAGAATGCCTGATTCTCGTAGGTTTTACCATAGTTGGGTTGCAAGAGGTTTGCATTTTTCTCTATAAGCAGGGTGCAAAAATGCTCATACGTGGGAAAAACGAGCATCTTCTCGATGCTTCTAGAAGGAGAAACTTCCATGGTGAGGTGGCATCCGAATGGTTTGGATCTAACTCACTTTCATGATTTAGTGGGATCATCCTAACCTCCTCACCTTATCCTCTTCAACTTATAAAATGAGAGGAGCTCTCATGGAGAAAGTTAGCTTTAGTTTTTTGGATTAGCTTGGATTGGATTGAGCTTTGGAGATTGTTAGCTTGGCTAGATGAGCCATTTTGTCAAGATAGCTTGTGAATATTATCAGATCTATGCTCTCATAATTCTTGGAGTGGAAGTGTGTGGGGAACGAAGGACAGTTGGAAGGGACCTTATGACATCAAGGCCATGGTTGTAATCTCTCTTTCACATTTAATATGATACAATAATATGATTCTTTCCTATAAATCTTGTTGTGTTTTATTGTATGATTCCTTGATCACATACATAGGTTTATATTGAGTTTATTCTATTAATATCACTTTGGTTGGTTGCGTTATTTTGTAGGATCATCATTGTATGAGTGTTGGAACAGAGCTAGGATGGTGATGGCGATAGGAAGCAACGTTTAAACGGTATGTCACCTATCCCTCTTTAGTTAGTAAATTTAATATTTAAAACTTAAAGAAAGCGTCATGTTCTGGTGTGTTTTGTTCTAGATCTAGGTGGATCTAGGGAGATCAGTTAGTGTCCACACCTACCGATTTATCCTATAACAAGGAAGACAAAAAAAAGAGAGGAAATGAGTAAGAAAAATGAACCATTCATCTTATTTAGTAGAATAGGCAACCTTTATATAGGATAGTATGAACATACAATGGTTCTAATAAAAAGTGGACCAATTATAATTAACCAATAGTTAGAAAAGGTCCCAAACCCTAACAACTATCTTAGTTGACCAGTTCTTGGTCCTTGGGACTTGTGCCCAACCTCCTAGGTAGAGATGTGCTCCATCTATCCTTTGTGGTGAAGTGTGTTGCATCTGGAAGGAGGTGCACCTTTGTGGTATCACCATGTTGTTCTACCTAGAGATGCATGCTCTCCTCCTTGGGGAGTGCACCTTCCAGCTTGTCCAATTCCTCCCCGTTTAAGCCTAGAAGTGTCCTGACTTCCGTGAGAAACTGCAGAAACTTTTGAGACATGGAAGACTGTGGTAGCCATTTAGCTTGGGCTGGAAGTTGACCCTTCCGACCCACTATAAAGGAAGTGTGTTGTCGAGTGAGAGTAGTGGTGGTGTGTGTATCCAACATTGTGTCCTGAAGGAGAGGTGGTTGGAAATATGGAACCAACTCATAGGGGTGTGATATGGTGACTTCTTCTTCCAGGAGGGGAGGTTCACATTTACCACATCACGAATACACAACTGTGGTGGAAAGTTGAGGCGATAAGAATTGTTTCCAACTTGCTACAGAACTATGTAAGAACCATAGTGGAGTGGTTTCAACTTGTGATAATGCCGGGACTAAAAGTGTTGGTTCTTCATGTGAAACCAGACCTTGTCACCAGAGGAAAAAGACAATGGATTCCTATGCACACCATGACGAGACTAATAATGTTATTGGGAAGCTTGTAAAGCCTCAAAAACTTGAGCTTGTTTACAAGCCAAGGTTTGCAAAAATTACGAGGCAAAGGTTTTCTCTTTTTGTTGTCGAGGAGTACCAGAAGGTTGGAGCTGTAAAGGAAACTCATAGGGGGCAATAGGTTGATACCCAAAGCAATCTTCAAAAGGGGAAAAGCGAGTAGAGACATGAATTTCCCTACTATAATTGTGCTGGACAATGTGGAGGGTTGCATCCCAATATTTAGATTTAGTAAATTGAATGCGTAGGGCATGGACCAGGCCATGGTTAACAACTTCAGTTTTTCCATCTGTCTACATATGGAAAGAACTGGAGTGTTTGAGGTGACACCCCAAAAGAGACCAGGGAGTTTTCCAAAATGTAGTGAGGAAACAAGCATCATGATCATAGATAATTCTAGAGGGGAGACCAAAATGATTCCACACATGAGTGATAAAGAGATCCATAGTTTGAGCAACAACAATTTTCTTAGTGCAAGGGACAAAAATGGCCATTTTGGAGAAGTGACATACAACCACCCAAATGGCATCATGATGAAGAAATGTAATTGGAAGACCGATGATGAAGTCCATAGAGATAGATTCTTAGGGATGAGAGGGAATATGTAAGGTTTGATACAGACCATACTTGTGGTTGGCCATCTTATGTTGACTACAAAGGGTACAAGCTCGGATAAATTTCTCAACTTGGAGCTGTAAAGCAGGACAAAATAAGTGAGTTTGAAGATGATGAGTAGTTTTGGATGTGCCGAAGTTCCCATCATAAGAGGAGGCGTGGGATTTGCAAATGAGAATAAGGCGATCATCAATAGTAGGTACACATAGCTTGCCAATATTATACAACCAACCATCCTGGATGTGGTAGTCTAGGAAAGGGGTCTAGTTAATGATAGTAGGTTGTTGCAAGGCAGTCCATATGGTACTAAAGAAAGGGTCGGAGGCATACATAGGCTTCCAATCTTCATAAGAAACACAACAAACATACAATATTTGAAGTATCTAAGAAGGGGGACAGCTAAGAAGATCATTCATGCGATTGGTGGCCCCTTTCTTATATTTGATGTCCAAGTGGAACTGTTGTAGATAAGAAACCCACTTCAAGTGACGTTGCTTTCGGAGCTTCGACTGAGAATTAATAAAAATCAAAGGATGATGATCAATATGAAGAATTGTCTCCTTATCGAAGATACAATGGTGCCATTGTTTTAAGGCTTGGACCAAGCAGTAAAATTCCTTATGATAGGTACTAGTGTTGTTTGGCTTGAGCCAATGTCTCAGAATGATAAGGAATGGGATGTCCTCCCTGTTTAAGAACTGCACCAATCACATGTTGAGAGGCATCGGTTTCAATTTCAAAAGGTTGTTGAAGATCAATAAAATGGAGGACATGTGTTGAACAAAGGGCCTTTTTAAGGCATTGGAACTGCTCCTGAGCCATCGGAGTCCAAATAAAAGTGGACTGATTGGCCAAATGATGAAGGGGTTTGACCAACTGATAGAAGAGAAGAATGTATTTTCTGCAAAAATTGATGCCACCAAGAAAAACTTTAAGGGCCAATGCAGAATGAGGAGCAAGCCATTGTGCTAGAGAATGAACGTTAGAAGCATCAAGACGAGCACCTTCCTGATCGATGACAAACCCCAATTAAGAGACATAAGTCTGGCCAAAGGAGGACTTGTGTTCCTTGACCTGAAGGTGATTGGTACGCAATAATTGGAGTACGTTGGACACATGCTATAAGTGTTCCTCCCAAGTCTTACTAAAGACTAGAGTGTCATCCAAATAGATGGCCATAATGCGACCCAACAAAGGACAAAATATATCATCGATGAGCCTCTAGAATGTGGCAGGGGCATTAGTGAGGCCAAAAGGCATCACCATCCATTCATAGAGACCAAAATTGGTTTTAAAAGCTATTTTTCAAGTGTCAGTAGCAATCATATGCACTTGCTGATAGCCCCCCATCAAATCCATCTTTGTAAAATAATTTTCCCCTTTGAGTTGATCAATCAAGTCTTTGATACAAGGGAGAGGATATCAATTCTTGATAATAATCTTGTTGAGAATGCGGTAATCAGTGACTAAACACCACTCACCACTCTTCGTTTTGGGAATAATGAAGGTAGGGGAGGTACAAGGACAGAAAATGGGTTGGATATGGCCAACATTGAGAAGTTGTTGGAGTTACTGTTCAATTTCCTCAGCCTCATGGGGAGCCAAATGGTATGAAGGGGCATTAGGAAGAGCAACACCAGGAATTAAGTCGATAGAATGCTCAATAAGGCACTGAGGTGGAAGGCCTTCTAGAGGAGAAAACACATCCGAAAATTCAAAGAGAACAATAGACAGATTAAGTGCA
This sequence comes from Picea engelmannii, assembly GCA_009831015.1. NCBI lineage: Eukaryota > Viridiplantae > Streptophyta > Pinopsida > Pinales > Pinaceae > Picea > Picea engelmannii. The sequence continues at coordinate 116,293 of ML782833.1, forward strand.
ATGGACTCGGGTGTCTGGTATGGCTTAATAGGGCACACCAAACGTAAGGAAATGGATTTATTGAGGCTTACTTGGCAGACGAAAACTTGGCGAACGAGCAAAGGAGGAGCATTCAGGGATGAATAAGTAAGAACATAAGTTTTACCATCTTGTTTTAGGTGACACTGATGGGTGCGAGAATGATAAATGACATCATGATGTTCCTGGTATGGGATGCCCAAAATAAGATCCACACAATTCAACAGAGACACATCACAATGGAAAGAATCATGGAAAGGTTCAATGAAAAATGTGACGACACAACATTATGTGACCATGACATGAGGTCCGTCCTAATTATGAACCCACCCTAATTGATAAGGAGAGGGATGAACGGTGGTGGGTAGGTTTAATTGGTTTACCAAATCTTGAGCTACTAAATTCTTCTGGCTACCATTATCAATAATGAGCGTAGCAAGAGTCTACTTGATTTGAAAATTGTGGGTGAAGAGAGGGGTAACTGAGGTAGCATTAGAATCAGTAGCCATCAAAAGAAAACAAGGGTCTACAACCATGGGATTGTCTCAGAAGAAAGGTGCGCTGAAGATGAGGACTCAAGAGTATCAATAAAAAGAGTTTTGGCAGTAGACAAATTATGTAGGACATGACAATCGACGATGTTATGGAAGGAAGACTTATGGAATGTGCACCATTTAACAAACTTAGGGGAAGAGGGAGACTTTGGAGAGGAGGGCGCAGAGGAGGAGTGAGGACAATATTGAGAGGATTTCAAGTGAGGGGATAACTTATGCTCAACTACTAGAGCAAGAGAGAAATCCTTATCCAGAGAACTACTGTAAAGAAGATCCACCTCCATGCGTAAAAAATTCAATAAACTAGAATTAAACTTTACTATGAGTACCTCTTTGGAGTCCTGAATATGAAGCTGGATGTGGAGCCTAGTGAAGATTTCAATGTATTGTTGCATAGATCGGCTTGAGAATTGGTGAAGTTGCAACCAACGAGCCAAAATATTTTGACAGTTGTCAAGAGGATATAATTTTCTACGTAGTGCTTGACAGTGAGCTTCCCAAGTGCCAATAGTAGGAGTAGAAGATGAGGTAGATTCCTACAAATCGAGCTAGGTTCCAATGGGTAGAGTATCCCACCAGGCCTGGGAAATGCCCTCCATTTGTAATCTAGAAATTTGAAGCTTCTCCTCGTCAGAGATGTCGTGATGAGTGTTTAAGTATGTAGAGTTACTTTGAATCCAAGAATCCACAATGTCCCCATTGATCTGGCCAGAGAAATTAGGAAGTTGGAAGCATGCATCCAGTTGCAAAGGAGCTAGAATCTAGCACTGCAATAGAATACACTCATGAATATCCAAAGACAATTGTTGGATAGGGGAGGAGATGACAGAAGAGGAATCATCCTCTGAAGTGTCCCTTCTTAGAGGCATGGTCTTCATAAAATAATGTTGCTCTTATCTAGATATAAAAGATAGGCCACTGATTTATTGAGAGGAGGAGGGGAAAAACCCTAGCACACCTCTTGATTGCAAACTAAGTGGAGAGGAGGAGGGGGTTCCCCTAACGAACCTCTAAAAAACTTGACAGAAATGAGAGGAGGGGGTTTCCCTAGTGCACTTCTGGAGAGATATTCTTGATTTGAGAGGCAGAGGGGGTTTCCCTAATGCACCTCTTGGGAGAGAGAGAGGAGGGTGAAAAGAAACCCTAGATCATCCCTTACCTCCAGAAAAAAAATGCCTGTATATTTAATGAAAGATGAACATTTTCGAAGCAACTTGATCATCTATAAGAATAGTTTAAAGACATTACAACATTTGTCAGCAGTATATTTAAAGAACTGAAACTTGATCATCTCTAAGAATAGTTTAAAGCCTCTTATGAATAGTTTAAATAAATGACGTCATTTATTAGTAGTATATTTAAAGAACTAACATATATTTGACTTACCTTTCAGATCTATTTGACAACCTAATAGAAGATTTAGAAAAATGCTTTATCTTATAGAAGATTTGGAAAAATTCACTCTGACAGATTTTATTTATTGACCTCAAAAAGAGTGTCAATAAAGATTTAATAAGTTGAAAACTTAGGCGACAATGAAGATATAACCTGCTAATTGGCTTCAAAAACTTAGGATATGTGAATGTTCAAAAACTTAGGATATGCAAACGTTCAATGAAGATATAATTGGCTAATTGGCTTCAAAAACATAGGATATGTAAACGTTCACAAAAAGACCTCGACAAAACTTAGGATATGTAAACATTCACAAAAATACCTCGACAATAAGAGGTCGAACTTATTAGCCAATAGAATCTCTAATAAAAGTAATCAAAATACCAAAAAAAAAAATTATTTTAATTTTCCTATTTCCAACTTTGAGGAGCATAGAAAATACTTTAAGGCAAACTCAAAGTAATTAAAGGTCAACGCTCAAGTGAACACTAGAGTCCTGGCCTTCAGCAGGGACTGATAAGCAATTGAGATTATTCTACCATCATTTAAATCTCATAATAGGTTGCCACCTATATCTTCTACAATAATATGTACTACTTGGACTTTTTAAACTCTTTCAATTTTTTGTTGATGATAAATTATTGGTTTACTTTCATGTGAGAAACATTATGCCATGCCTACTTCGACGCATTAATTTTTTATACTTTGGTAGCATTTTAAGGACTTATAGTTTAGTTAGTTGATGTTTATGTTTGGGATTATGAAAACAATGAGAGGCTTTCTGTAATGTAATAATTTTTGGTTAACAAATTTTTGTGCAGTTTTTTAGGGACCCAATTTAAAAAAAAATAATTTGATAACATGCTTTGGGAATCAGAGTTTGACATATGCAAATTTTTGTTTGTTATTGGAAAGATTGAATTATGGGTTATCTCAATAAAAATCATTTTTTCAACAATTATAATATCAATTTGAATTGATGGATATGTTTCGAATGCTAATTTTTTTTCAACAATTATAATATCAATTTGAATTGATGGATATGTTTCGAATGCTAATTTAAATTGATGGATATGTTTCTAATGCTAAATTTGAATTGATGGACATGTTTTGAATGCTAGTTTAAGTTGATCAATAAGGAAGAGGGTTTATGCAAGTTGTCATTTTTTTAATGCTTCCATGACGATGATGCTTAGAGTATTATTATAGTCATTGCAATGATAATGGAAAATAATATTGTAATGGAAACCAATATTCAAAGTAGATAAATTGAATTATGATAGTGCCACAATTGTCATAAGTTCATTTGTTGTGTTATCACCATGAGTTATATAGTTTGCATGTTGCTCTTGAGGTGGTGTGGTGCATCATTATAGTGCATATGATATTGTTATTGACACTTATAGTGCTCGGAAAGTCCTATAGTATTAGCTGATGTCTACATTGAATGAAAGATGCAATGAGGGTTTAGGGGATTATATATGTGGGGGGTTTCTCCATTGCTTCAAGAGAAACTCATGTTAAGTACTAAATCGATGCTTGCTATTGTCTTATGTTGTTCTATTAATTTATAACAATGTATATTAACCAATTACTACCCAGTTGAGGATCAATCTAGAGGATGCTCAATGTTAAATTTCAACTGAGATAAGTTGTATGTTGCCTTGGTATATTACTCATTTTCATTTGTATTGACTTATTTTGACTTATGACTAAATGAAAATTCCATAAACAAGTTGTCCAACCCAGAAAGCATAAGTTGAGGTTTCGAAGATGGGAACTAAACTCCTTGACAATATATTATTCCTCATTGCATTTCATATCATATTAGTTCGTATTGTTAAATTAGGTGCATATGACTTGCAATTTCTTAATAGAATCACCTTTTATAATTTTGATTTATATTTCATTTTCACTTAATTTTAATGCTTTAATTTAAAATCTATTTTAATATTTCTTAAACAATGTTTTATGTTGCATTTAATTTTACTAGTTAATTCAACCTAACTTAATCTATTTTTAAGTTATTTAATTTGATTTTCAAATAGACTCTAACATAATAAGTTTTCAGGTAGGATCTTAATATCTAAAGTTTATCTTTTAATTAATAAATCATATGCCTTTGATCCCTAGAAATAACATAAAGACAAAATAATTCCATAATTTGGTCTTTAAATATACTTTAACATTTCTTATTATGTAACTTAAGTTAATATTTTATAGTTTATTTTTATTTTTTATTTTACTTATTTATTTATTTTTTCTCCATGGAAAAATGTATTTAATATTTTATTTATGGGATAGAAATGACGATATTACATATTGCATACAAATGTTGTAAACACTTGAAAATAACCATAAGTTTAAAAAGTTGATTTGTCTTAATGGTTCTTAGAAAAACCTAATATTCTTTCTACATATCAACATTTGTTGTACAAAATTACAAAGTCATAATATGAAAATACAAGAAAATGAAAAAAAGTCAAGGTGATTGCTCACTGTGCACAATACCTTTGATCTCCTGTTGTTTTAACAATCCTAACTATGGGTTAACTGGATATTTGAATTGCATATATACCAGTTTATTGAGTGTAATGCCTTACATTATATGTATTTGCATTAGACTTGCACTTCCGTGATTAAAAACAAAATGACGATGATCATGATAAATAAGCTAATTTTATAGTAGAAAAGCTAAATTTATAATAGAAAGTAAAACGAAAAGAAAAGTAAAGAATAACTAATAAAATCTACATTATTAAATGGAAATAACTTAAAGCTAAAGAAGTTGCATTGTTAAATAAAGTGGAAATAAAGTAAAAGGTAACAAAAGATGTAGTATTAAATAAAGTGGAAATAAAGTAAAAGGTAACAAAAGATGTATTATTAAATAAAGTGGAAATAAATTAAAAAGGATAATTGTATGGATGACAAGTGGAGTTTATGCGTGGGAATTTTTGCATACATGCAATGAAAAACAACATTATATAAATGGATGTTGAGGAGGTGAGGGGCTTTACTTTTGGGGTTTAGGCTATGGATGTGAATTGATCCATGTTGAAAAGATTGTGATGTAGGTGGACATACAATTGGCATAGGTTTATTGATTGAGGGATCGAGGGTGCTTAGTCTTGGACCGAGGGGTTGGTTGGGAGGAGAGTTGTCCCCCAAATTTGGATACAGTTGATGATTATTGCTAGATCTTGTTGTTGGTTACTAGAACTTAGCTATCATCATCATCTTCCTATTCATAAGTTAATTTCCTTTGATATCTTCTAAGTATACATGTATTATAATAAATTAGAACTACTACATGAATATGAAATTTTTTCTAAAAAATTGTTGCTTTCAAATAAATAAAATTGTGTTAAGATTAATCTCCAGTTAGTCAATTCATGATAATTTTACTTGATTTAAGGTTGTCTATATTATTTAACAATAAGTTTGATATTGGGATAATATTGTTTAATAATGCTTGCTGATAGTTAAAGATTTAGTGCAAGCCTAATATAAAATGGATATGTAATGCCCTACATCATATGGTATGGATTTGCATTATACTTTCACTTTGGTAACAAAAAAAACAAATAATAATAAATAAATAAGCTAATTATATAGTAGAGAGTAAAAAGAAAAGGAATAACTAAATAAAAATTACATTATTATAAAATGGAAATAAAGTAAAACTTAATAAAATTTGCATATTATTAAATAAAGTAAAAACTAACAAATGTTGCACTATTAAATAAGGTGGAAATACAGTAAAAAAAGATAATTGCATTAATGACAAGTGGATTTTATGCATGATTATTTTTTCATACATGCAATGGAAATAACATTACTTAAATAGATGTCGAGGAGGTTGTGAGGGATGTTACTTTTGGAGGTTTTGGCTATGGATGAAAACTGATCCATTTGAGGAGATTGTGAGTTAGGTAGAGACTCAACTAGCATAATTTCATTGATTGAAGGCTTGAAGAATCTCAACCTTAGACTGAAGGGTTGGTTGGGAGGAGTCCCCCCCCACAAATTTTGTTTCCCAATTCTTGCTTGGTGTTGGATCATGTTGCTAGTAACTAGAGCTTGACTATCTTCATCATCTTCTTGTTTGTAAATTAATTTCCTTTGATATCTTCTAGGTATACATGTACCTTGATAGAATAGAGTTGTTACATGAATGTGAAAGTTTTTCTTAAGAAATTGTGCTATTAATAAATAAAATCATGTTAAACTCAATCTCTAGTTGGTTAATCAATGATCATTTTACTTGATTTAAGGATGCATGCACTATTTAATAATGATTTTAATCTTGGGTTAATACTACTTAACAATGCCCATTGATAATTAACGAATTATGGCAAGCCTTACATATGGTATCAGAGCCTTGTTGCAACCATTAGGGATTATGAGCCCTTATGCAATTAAATGCATGTCTAGTTTTTGTTGACATATGTTTGCGCTGATTGGATTTTTAGTATTGATTACATGAGAAATGGTTATGAGGAATAATGCGGGGTTAGCATGAACTATATCATTTTGTAAACAAAAATGTGTTGTTTAAAAGTCTTTATTGTAATTTAAGGTTAACCAATGTTAGAATATTTAGACACTTAGGAGTTAGTTAATATCAACTTGGTCTACCCTCGGATGGGGTGTTAAATCCACATTCAAGAAGATTTTCCACCGGGTTTCTTGAGACACCACCTAGTATCCCTTGTATTTCCCAAGACTGGTGCTTAAAAAGGATTTCAATTCCCTGGCAGTACATTCCTTTTAGACCTATGACTTTGTGAGTACGGTGATGAACCAAATCTTTGGTTCTGGTACTGCTCATTCATTTGGGATAAATGAAATAGTTACAAACATTATTAATGCACATGAAGATCGGTTGATTTTCCTGTACAAAGGCCCGCGTGGGGTTCTTCTTTCCATTGCATCCTTCGCGGACAATGAGCAGATCCATTTCTTCATTGTTGAGTGGTCCTCGGTCTCTTCTTTCTCTAGGAAACAATTTCATTTCATTCCAAGTCTGCCTCTTGCAAGCAACATTCCTCATGAGCGAGCTAGGTCGAAGCGTGGTAGTAGCACTGTTCGAAGTGTTTATGATAGACACCGCTTCTCTCCACCCTCCTTTGGAAGATCTGATTCGGTGCAACATTCCATGGAGTATCAAGAGGAGGAGGGGAATTCTTCTAGTGTTTGACTTGAGAAGAAAATATGGGGTTATGCAATTTTCAAGAAAGAGCTTCCTCAAATTAATGAGGAGGCTCCAAGGTTTCCCCTTGAAGAAAATGTGCAGAACATATAACCTAATACCGAGGAGCTTAGGGGCAGAGAATATAACGACGTTCCTCAGCAAAGTGAGAAAACTCCCTCGCAGATAATGGAAGAAAGACTCACCCAGTTTTCCAAAGACCAGCTATATATTATCTTTGACCTCCATAGGGACATGGCAGAGCAGAAATATTGTCAGGAGTGGATGGAGATTAGAATTGGATAACTCTAGGAACAACTTTCTGGTTCGCAGCATAGCGTAATTTTTCCTTTGTGGCTGACTCCTCCCCAACACCATGGCAGCGAGAATGCACCTGGAGAATGATGAGCTCCCAGTTATGTTCTATGAATTTCCCTTATGGCTCAATTTCTAGTTTCTTTTTTTTTTAGTTTGTTTCAGTTGATAGACAATAGACTATGTTGGAACATTTCAAATTTTGGACATTCAAGCAACCGTTTTTTGAAACTCAAGTTTTGGTGCTGGAGCTGGTTTTCTCTATTGAAAGTTATAGGATCAAGACAATGGCTATGTACTGGTTTGATTTTATATAATAGAAGGTAACTAATTTCTAGCTTAAAAAAAAAAGATCAACTTGGTCTAATGTGTTGTCAGGTAGAAGTGTGTTTCTTTAGTATCCCGCGATCATGATATGTTCCCGACATAGAGTTATCTGATGGTTCATATTCTCCTTAATCTTAAAGGCTACATTGATCCGTGGCTTAGCACCCAATTGGTCCACGATTTGTATTTAAAGAGCATGGAGGGTCATTTTCTTATGATTGATTGTGATAAACTCTCTTGTAATTCTCTCTGTAATATTTTTCTTTTGTATCAATAAATTTCTCCAAGTGGTTGCGTTGGCTAGGGCTATGGATGTTTCCCCACAAGGGTTTTACCATGTGAAAACATCGGTGTGTTGATCTTTGATATGGTTGTGTGAGCGATTACTAAAGGTGTTCATACTTTATTGGAATACTTGTGTTGTCGAACATGGTATCAGAGCGCATTTGAATACCTGCTCTCGTTGTAGATCGAGATCGAGAATCTATGTTGCCGCATCTCTAGTTTCTACCATCTTCATACATTTCTAGGCTAATAGAATTACTTCATTGTGTCCGAAGCACTCTTTTCAGTTAGGAATTCCTTTTGTTTCACTCGAAAAGGTTTCAATTTTCCTGAGATATGACCATTTCAGTCAGATCAAGAGGTATAAAGCTTGAATACGCCCTTTTAAATTTTGTAGAGATAATATTTCGGTTTTCTATTTTTTTATTTCCAGATTGCTACTCTTTTAAATCTTCATATTCTATTTTCCCTATGCCCTTTGCGATATTGTAAAATCATAAATAGAGTGGAAAGGGTTTTCCTATCTGTGTATGCTCTTTGTCGTGTGCTCTGTGCGATCTCGATAAATAATAAACAAAGGGAAAACTTACATTTTTCGGGTAAACTAATAGAGACCTAACCCTTGTTGTCGTCGAGATGATAATTTTTTTTCTTGTGTTAAAAGAGTTTTTTATGAGCATGCTCTCCAAGGTCGTCTTCCACAACAACAACAACAACAACACACTCAATTCTCCTTCTAAACAATATATTATGTTTTTCACTAGGTCACTTTGTTAAAAGTTGCTTTATTAAGTAAGAGGTCTTGAGTTCAAGTCTCTTTTTTGTTAATTTTTTTTTTTGAAAAAGTTCATGCATCCATTGTAAAGTGTTTTTCACTTAAATTATAAAAGTGAATCACTGTAAGTAACTTTAATATTTTATTGTAAGTTATTTATTTTGCATGCAACTTTAATTTATAAAGTAACTTCATTGTAAAAGTGATCCCCGCTTATTCTAGAAAAGTGAGTCACTTCATAAACAAATTATTTGTAAAAGTGAGGTTATTAGGAGGGGTATCACCACGTGGACCTACTTCTACTTGCCTCGTGGCTCTTTGGTCACAGTTTATGCCTTTTTCCAAAAAGGCACAACTTTCACATCCAAAGTCTGTTTTCAATGTCGTTTTTTTTAAACAAACTATTTTTTCGAGAGATTTCCATCCAAAGATTCAGTTTAAGTGTTTAAATACATATTCTATACATATTTAATATGGATTCTCCCAACTATATTTTTCTTACCAACACCAACTACTTCCATTGGAAATCCCATGTGGAGGATTTCTTAAGAAGTACAAGATTGTACCGAATTACCTTGGGAAAAGAATAAGAACCCACAGACGATGAAAAATATTCCAAATGGATTAATGGGAATGATGAAGCCCGTGGAATAATCATAATGTCCATATTTTTTTTATTTAAGGTTTCACCTTAAATAAATTAATGCCCCCAATAAAGGTTGGGAAAAGATTGAAGCTGTGTTTGGTAAACACAATATTATTCAAGCACAAGTTGGAAAATCATTTAATGAATTTAAGTCCAAATGTTTTTCCTTGCATTGAATATTACTTATCTTAGTTCAAAACACTTATAATTTTGTGTATTTAGTGCCAACTAGATCTAAATAAAGATCGATGCATATATGCTATGATTTCTAGGATTGGTAGTTCATATTCTGTTTTTGTATCTACGTTTTATGCCACTAGAGAATCTCTAGGGAGTGCTTATAAATAAACCTCTCTTGAGTCCTTTTTGTGATTCTCTAATTTGAGAGTAAGATAAGCTTGTACAACTTGGATTGATCAACACTACATGTACATCCAACAAATCTTTAGTGGCCCAACATAAAGATAAATCCAAGAATCCCAAGAAGCAACATCCTTGCCACAATAACAAGCAAAAAAAGGGTCCCAACCCCTCTCTGCTCCTAATGGTGACAAAGGAAAAAAAATATAAAAATAAGAACACTGACGGACATTGCAACTTTTGTGGAATTGTTTTTTCATGTGGAGTCCAAATGTTTTAAAAATATGGAAGCTTTCAAAGAAATGATGAAGAGGCACAACATCAATACTGATTCTTATTCTTCTAACTCTTCTTCTCATGGACATGCACTTTCTACTTCTGGTTTCTCCTTCAATGCAAATTCTACTTCTTCTTCTGATGAGTGGCTTATTGATTATGGAACATCTTATCATATGACTAAGGATAAAGCCATATTTTCTACTCTAAATGCATGTAACACCAATAAAATATTTGTTGGTGATGAGAGATCTCTTAGTGTTGTAGGATCTGGACCAATTCAAGTAGAAACATGCCATTTCAATGATGTATTATCTGTTCCAAGTCTTTTATGCAACCTTCTATCAGTATATCAAATCACTCATTCAGGTGAAGGTAAGACCGTAGAGTTTTCACCTCACCAAGTTGTAAACAAGGATCTAAAATATCCTAAGCGTGTTCTCGCAACTGAAATTGTTGATAATATTACCAGGTTGTACATGTTTTTCAACTTTGGGTAATCATATTTTCCATCATTTTTTGTTGCTCATAGCAATGAATTGAGCAAACTTTGGCATGAACGGTTCAATCATCTAAACTATCTCTCATTGCAACAACTATGTAATCAATATACGATGATTGGTCTTCATCTTGTTTCTTGCAGAGATGGTGTTTGTTCTAGTTGTGTTCTTGACAAACATCATCAAGATAATTTTGACAAACGTGCCTCTTGGCATGCCTCAACCCCTTTGTAGCTTGTTCACAGTGAATTGTGTGGTCCACTTTCTTCTCCTTTTTTTTTTCTTCTTTTTTGGGTGCAAGTATTTCTTAACTTTCATTGATGAATTTTCCATATGCACTTTGGGTTTACTTCTTAAAACTTAGAAGACAAGTTTTTGACAAGTTTTTTTTCCTACAAGTCCCTTGTAAAAAAGCAATTTGGACATCAACTTGAAAGGTTAAGAACAGATAATGGAGGCAAATAAGTGAACAATAATTTTACAAGTTACTGCATTGCACAAGGCATCCAAATGCAACACACTATTCCATATACACCACAACAAAATAGTGTTGTTGAGAGAAAGAACCACACATTAAAAGAAATGACTAATTGTATGATCCAATCTAAGGGATTAACTCTAAAGCATTGGGAAAAATACATTAACTATGCAAATTACATAGTAAATTGCACTCCCACAAAGACTCTTAAAAATATAACACCAAAAGAATCATGGAATAAAATTAAGCCATATGTAAGCCACTTCTGTGTATTTGGCAGTGTAGCATGGGCTCACATTCTTGATGAGAAAAGGAAAGCTTTACAACATAAAAGTGAGAAGTGTATTTTTGTTGGTTATTCTAAAGATTTCAAGGTTTACAAAATTCTTCAACCTCATTCAAATGAAATTGATATTTGAAGAGATGTTAAATTTGGCGAAAATATATTGGCATGTGATCTGAATTCAACGTTTGTGCCTTCTTTGACCTGCAATCCATCTTCAACGTTTGTGCCATATTTTATTCCTATTCTAGTTTCTTCTTCTTCAGACGATGAAAGTGAGGATGAAAATCCACCTCCTCTTTCTCATCTTCCTCGAGATGAGTCCATTGAACATGAACATGAACCAACACCACCTCTTCCTAGATGGGTCCGTTCAACATGAGAAATAACTGGTGATATTGCTGGTGATCCTTCAGATTAGTGTCAAACAGTTTCATAGTTCCAACAAGCCTCTTCTCTTTTGGCTCAAGTTTCACAGAATCATGATTTACAGACATTTGCAGAAGCTACAAGTCATCCATATTGGGATACAACAATGAATGAAGAGTATTGTTCTTTAATGGAAAACAATACTTGGTATATTGTACCTCTTTTGAAAGGAAGAAAGCTTGTTATATGTAAATGGGTCTACAAAACTAAGTATGCATCGGATGGAAGTGTTGAAAGGAACAAGGATCGGTTAGTTACCAAAGGATTCTTGCAAGTTGAAGGCATTGGCTATAATGAAACCTTTTCCCCTGTAGCCAAAATGAATTCCATCCGCCTTATTCTATCCCTTGCAACCTCACATAAATAGGAGGTCCATTAAATGGATGTTAAATACGCCTTCTTGCATGCAGATTTACAAGAATAAATCTACATGGAACAACCTCCTGTCTATGTCCAGAATGAGTTCAACCTTGGTTTCCACCTTAAGAAATCTATTTATGGTCTTAAGCAATATTCTCGATCTTGGTATGCCAAAATGGACATCTTTCTTCTTGATACCAACTTTTCTAGATGTCATTCTGACCCTAATGTCTATACCAAGAAAGTAGGAAGCCATCTCTTAATCCTTGTTCTTTATGTTGATGACCTTATTTTCACTGGTAGTGACCCAAACATTTTAAACCATGTGAAAACAATCCTTAAGAAGAAATTTGAAATGATCGACTTAGGCTATTTGAACTATTTCCTTGGCCTCCAAGTTTTGCAAACCAAGGAAGGATTTTTTCATTCCCAATCTAAGTATGCGTGTGACCTTCTTCACCTCTTTGACATGGACGATTCTAAACTAGCCCCTTCTCCCTTCCAGTCTTGAGTCAAACTTGTTGCCACCTGCACTTCTCCTAAAGTTGATGCCACTTTGTACTGTTAGTTAGTTGGTAACTTATTATATTTGACTCATACCCGTCTTGATATTTGCTTTTTTGTTGGTCTTCTTGCCTGGTATATGAAAACACCCCATGAAATTCATTGGAAAACAACTAAAAGGATACTTCAATATTTCTGAGGTGTAGTTCAATTCGTGATACATTATATATCAGGGAGACTCCTTTATTGGTTGGTTTCACTGATTCAGATTGGGCCAACGACCCTGATGATTGAAATTCTACTGTATGTTATGTTTTCATCCTTGGTTCAAGACTTGTCACTTAGGCATTTGAAAAACAATAAAATATTTCTTTTTCTTCAGAAGAAGAAAAATACCGAGCAACGATAATGCACGTGAATTAGTCTTGCAGCTTCGACAGATCCTTCCAAAGTTTGGATTCCAATAACAACATCCGACAACCCTTTGGTACAACAATCAAAGTGCCATCAAGCTCGCTAAATATCGAGTTCAACATCAACGTAACAAACTCATCGAGCTACACATGTAATTCATAAAAAATCTCATTCATTTAAGCGTGTTATTGAAGTGTTATTTTTCCCTATAGATCATGATAAAGTTGCATAAATTTTCACAAAGTCTCTTACAAAAGCAAAGTTTTCCAAACTTCCTATGTTATGAGTTCAAGAAGTTGTCATTAAGGGGGAATAGACTCTAATGCATCCTTCCTTATCCTATTCTGTCTTCTTTGCAAATCCTTCAATACTATCCCAAGTTGTTCTTAAGGGGGGTTGTTAGGATCAACTTGGTCTAATGTGTCATTAGGTAAAAGTGTGTTTCTTTAGTATGCATTAGTATGCATTTGTAGTTAGGTAATCCGACAGTCACGACATGTTCTCGAAATAGAGTGATTAAACAGTTCATATTCTCCTCGATCTTAACACCTACATTGATCCATGGCTTAACATCCGATTGGTGCACGATCTCTATTTAAAGAGCATGTAGGGTCATTTTCCGATGATTGATTGTGAGAAATCTCTTGTAAATCTCTCTGTAATATTTTTCTTTTGCATTAATAAATTTCTCCAAGCAACCAGGTTGGTTGGGGCTATGGATGTTTCCCCACAAGGGTTTTACCACATGAAAACATCGATGTTTTGATCTTTGATATGGTTGTGTGAGTGGTTACTGAAGGTTTTTTTCCTATGTTGGAATACATGTGTTGTTGAACATGCATGTATAAAAGAAACAATGGTCTAGTGGAATAAATTAAAACCTCATATAATCTCAATATTCCTTATAAATGTGAATGTAGCAACAATTCAAAGGAATAAAAAGGGTGTAGCAACAAAAACTTAAATAAATTATGAATTGTTCTACTACAAATAAGAACAAGGCAGATATAAATAATAAGAATATGAATAGTAATATTGTAACTCATTAAATTAAAAATTTCTTTGTTGTATTAGATAGTCACAAAGACAATAGAATATAAATAAGGCATGCTCTGCCATAAACCCTTGTTTATCAACTTATGATAATTTATAAAATATTCTACTCTCAATCATTGTACAAAATCCCCTTGACAGTTTGGGCAATTCCCAAAATGGACATCTGTCTAGATTTTTTTTCCCATGATTAAAGTCATAATAATAATAATAATAATAATCTATTTTTAAGGTCACATCCAAGCTACACCAAATTGGTGTATGAGACCCCCTTGTTTGTGGGACAAGGGACCCCCTCCACCCAACGATTTGACTGGTAAAGTCTACGGAGGTATACATACCCTACCCCCTCTGGATTTGAACTTGTGACCTCTTAAGAGGAAACACATGTTCTTAACCATTAGGCCCACTTAGGTTGTATACCCCTCCCAAAAAATCTCTCCCAAAAAATCTCCTTAAATCATACTCGAGTTAATCCTAAACTATTTTGTTGTGGATAGAAGGGCACATGAAAATGCAATCTACAATAAACTTCTCCAAAATTAATAATCTTTGAGATGCCCTCAATTGAATGTTGTGCCTTCCCTCACTAGCAAATAATCAATTCAAGACATGTGAAAAAAAATTGGGGCATTGCTACGCTATCATTGGGCCCATAAGACAATAGATATTTATGAATCATTTCCTCCAAAGAACATTGTTATGTTCGTTGTCTCTAGCCACCACCACTCATTCCCATGTTGTGGTCTTGATTCACCAAAATATGTTTGGTATAGCTCGTTTCCTGGTTGTTGCATTACCTTTCCCTTGACTACTTTGAATAGTAGGAGGTAGAATACATAATATCTTTAGTACAGTGAAATATCTACTGTTATCATGCTAAACAGAGGCCATGCAACAACTAGTAGAAGAGAAAGTTGGTAGGCCAACAAAAACCCCAACCAGGGCACAATGGTAATATTGGGGAGAAAATACACTACTAGAGAATAAATTAACATCACCATAATGAAAAGCAACCTCCTTCTCATGACTTTAAAAGACAATTTTTGCTAGCATCCTCACGTCATTGTGTTGATGAACTAGTTTTGAGTTAAATTTGTCACTATTTTCACCATTTGAATCTACTAATGTCTGGGATGATGGAAACTTTTCTGGTGTAATAGTGGATCGAGAACCTTTATAGCCTTTCAATAGAGGTATGCTCTTATTTACCTTTGGGTCTAGATTATCGTAATTTTCCACCAAAATTCATGTTAGGATTGGTTAATTATAGATGATCCTTGACTTGTGAACATTAACTTGATTTCATATTGGAAGAATGGATTTTGTATGAACCAGAACCTTTTGTTACTTTGGAAGATGTTGGATATTATATGTATTTGGATTTGATATCCAATTTTAGGGAATGAATATTGTAACTATCAAGTATTAATATATAAGTATTTTCAAAATTCAAATAGAAATCTTATTTGACTTATAAAAGAACATATTTATTATGATTTACAAGTATAATAGTTCTACATTGACATGTAAGAATGCAAATGGGGGGAAAAGAATTAGTTCAATTTGTTTAAATAAGGGACAAAGTGGTCGTTGAAATTATAAATATTTTCTTATGCTTTTGCTCGTAATGATTTTGATTTTAGGCATGAAAGGATTTTGAATAAATGTTTTTTCATCAAGGTTCTATTAAATATTTCCTAATTATCTTCTATGCTTGTCTACTTAGAGTTTATGGTTATCGTTTCCATGTCAAGTATTGCACATTTACTATTATTTTATTCCGTTTTAATGTTCTATAGTTTACTACTTGGTTTTATGGTGGATTTGCACTATAATTACATATGTGAAGCTCTTGGTTATAATATAATTCCTCTATTCTCAACCACCCAGAATAAACCCAATTGCCATGATTTAGAAATAGAAATCTAGTGACGTTGATATGATGTGAATGACTGAGAAAGATATAAGAGGGATTTGTGATTATTGTTTGAGTTGTGATTATCTTAAGGTATAATGAAATATCATTTGTTTCACTTTTATTTGAGAACCTTGCCTCTTAAAAAACGCAATCAACATAAAAGAAATAGTGCCACACACACACACACACAAAGAGATAATCAGATCAATCACATGTTGATGCTTCATTGGTATCCTAGATCTCTAACATGATAACAAGGATGAAGAGTTGATATTCCATCTTGGTCTATATTTCCTATATATGGAATAATGGTTATTTCTATTTTCCCTAGGTGTTAAATAGTGTGAGAAAGTTGTTTTTTTTTTCTAAAAATAATTGAATGCACGAAAATAATGTAATTACATGAATTATTACATTTATGCATATGCATGGCATTACATAGCATACACACATTAATAGTGTTAGAGAACACAATATTCCTGAGGATATCCTTTCATATTGGTTTGAGTGCAAGGCTCACGCACTCCTGGTGGCATCCTAGAGAATTTGTACATTTAAGGACTTACTAAGTGGTTGAGGTATAAGGAGATCGAAGTCCAATTGGAGTTATAAAATATCAAGCAAATATTTCCTAGAACATATGTCATTTGGGTGCAATTTAATGAGCCTCTAGAAACATCGAGGACATCCTCACATGCACTCTGGGTGACCAAGTATAGGCCTGAGTCAACATAGGAAAGTATGAAAACCTCTAGGTGGAGTGCATTAAAAATAGTGATGCATTAGGAATAAATATTTGGCATTTATCTCCTTGGACATCTATAGGTTGTGTCTTCTTCTTTTTCTCCCTCTCTTCTTCATCTTCCTATCACTGGTAGGAAGGTAGTAAATTATGCATATGCACATGTATGGTTGATTATTAATATGAACTCTAAAACATACACCATGAGGCTTAATATCATTACTATGAATTCCAAGGCATGTACGATGGGATTAATAATTATAAAACTTATCATAGTGAGTGTATGGTACAAAAGAACTTGCAACATGCATACTGTATATGCGCATGGAAGATAGGCATGAATCTCCTCTCCACATATTTATGTTAGACCAAGAATGAAGTTAAGAGCAAACTCCTATTCACACTATAACCTTGAAAGATAACGATAGGAAGTCCCATAAATTAATACTTATAAGGACATACAAGAAATGTGAGGCATGACTTGGAAAGGCATTGGATCCTTATAAGAATAAACTGTTAGATTACTGAGAGGGGGGGTGAATCAGTAATAACGTAATTATAATCCTTTTTCTTCAAATGTTATATCAATGTAGAATTATTATCCAATAATGAGCAGTAATAAATAAACAATCACACACATGCACAGTACACCAGTGT
>ML782833.1:145923-184301 GCA_009831015.1 Picea engelmannii
TGGTGGAGGGTAAGATTTTAATCATTGTTCTTTATGATGATGATTTAATACTGATTGGTGATGAGAAAATGATACACTCATGCAAGGAGGACCTTGCAAAGGAGTTCGAGATGAAGGATTTGGGCCTTCTTCATTATTTCCTTGGATTGGAAATATGGTAGCAAGATGGTGAACTTTTTGTGTCTCAAGGCAAGTATGCAAGGGAGATACTAGGTAAGTTTCACATGGAGGGATGCAAACCCATGGATATTTCTCTTCCAGGAAATTGGATGAAAGAGAATGCTACTTCTGGAGAGGTAGTGGATGCTACTGTCTATCAATAGTTAGTGGGTTCGCTAATGTATCTAGTGAACACGAGACTGGACATTTGCTATGCAGTTAACCAACTGAGTCAAGCAATGGTTAAGCCTACCAAGATCTTTTGGAAGGCGGGAAAGCATGTCCTGAGATACCTAAGGGGCACATCTGAGTATGGCTTATGGTACAGACAGACAGATTAGGTGAAGTTGTATGGCTTCACGGATGCAGATTGGGCGGGCAGGCCAATAGACAGAAAGAGCACATCAGGGGGGATCTTTAGTATCGGATCTACATTTGTTTCTTGGTACATCAGGAAGCAAAGATCCATAACACTCAGTTCAATGGAAGTGGAATACATGGAAGCAAGTCAAGCTGCATGTGAGGCTATATAGATGAGGAAGATCTTGGTTGGTTTGTTTGGTTCTCATTTAGATCCAACAATGATTCATTGTGATAATCAGAGTTGCATTAAAATCTCGATTAATCCCATGTTTCATGATAGATCTAAGCACATATATATCCAGTATCATCATCTCAGAGATTGTGTGCAACGCAAGATCGTGTTGCTTCAGTACATTCCTACGGAAGATCAGGATGCAGACATTCTGACGAAGACGCTCACCAGGAGAAAATTCGAATACCATAGAGACAGGATTGGGGTGAAGGATAATCCGTTTCTTGTTGAGAGGGAGTGTTGAAAAGTCAACAAGAAATGTGTGTATAATTTATTTTTCCCTTAAATAAATTGGACAATAAATATTAATCTATTATCTCATAATTACTTGAAAATAGTTAACTGAAATGGAAAATCAATTAGCTATAGGAAATTCGAGTTCAAAGGTTGACTAGTGGGACCTGGAAGTCGAAATAGTTGTAACTAAGGGACTTGAAGTTGTAACAGAGTTATAAGTGTAGTTATGTGAGTTGTGAAGTAGTTTAACTCAGTTAATTGAGTTAAGCTCAATTGTACTAGTTGTAACTGAACTTACACTAGTGAGAGATCAGTGAATTAATTATTAATTAATTCACAATTAGTGAACTCACATGCAACTGAAGATTTACCACTGTTAACTACATGCATGTCAGATCCAGTGGAGACCCAGTTGAGAGAACAGGTGAAAGGGAGAGTTTGGCTATCGGTTGTGATTTGAGTGAAGTGCATTCATGCAATCACACACACAGTGTATGTTCCCATGAGAAATGTGCAGCCTAGGAAAGAGGAATTCGAATTCATTTGCAGGGTTTTCATTGCAAGGATTGCGCAGAGGAGTCAAGATGTCTGGATGTAGAGAATTGGCACATGTATTAGCTGATTTTTGTGTGACAGTGTGTGACGATTGTTATTGTATTGAGAGCTCTTGGATTAGAGTTTTGTATGAGTTTGTTTCATGATCCATGATATAAACATAATATATGATAGTGGGGTTTTTAGCTTTATGCTTTCCCGATAAAACATCTGTGTTATGTGCGATTGATCTTTCTTCTTGATATTGCAATTGGCGATCATGTTTTAAATTCTGCAAGAATATTTGTAGAAGTGATTTTGTATTTAGCAGTGGCATATAATTGTTAGATCAGGATAATCCAGGCAATACATAATTTGTATTGAAATTTCTACATCACCATAATATCTAAACAATGATAATGCTCTATTAGGAATTAAATGCCTTATATTGGCTTATTTGAGTTAAATGATTCAAGTGGATGATGTAGCTTATTAGAATATTTTTTTGGAAGTTATGGTGAGATTAAATTCAAATTATTGTTAACCTAGGAGGGCCTATGGGATGATAACTAAAATAGGCAAGTCATATTATGAAAATTCTATGAATTGTAAATGAAAAGAACCTTACACTAGAGGTTGTATTCATCTAACCATTAATAGAAAGACATCCAAGTGGGTTACTTCGATATGAATGACAATAATACAGAGTGGTCAATTTAACTTCTGTTTCACATTGTGTTTTGGTGGCATTGATATGGTCAAACAATTATGAAAATGATAGAAAACCCTCCAGGATAAATTTATGTAAAATGATAAAGATGGTCTGTCTCTAGATTAAGAGTTGGAAAATTGCTACAACCAAGTGGAAAATCTCTTCCTTATCAAGCTTGTTAAGTGGACTAAGTAGTATGAATAAGACTAAAGGTTGTTGGTAGATATGATGGTCACGGTCGATATAATTTGATGATTAATGTATAAAGTTCCCTAAATGGAGGAAGAATGTAATGTCCCATATTATATGTATTTGCATTAGAATTGTACTTTGTGATGAAAAATAATATAATCATAGTAATAATAAATAAGCTAATTATATAGTAGAAAGTAAAAATAAAAGTAAATAATAATTAATGAAAACTACACTATTAAATAAAATGGAAATAAATTAAAAGCTAATAAAAGCTGCACAATTAAATAAAGTGGAAATAAAGTAAAAGATAACAAAAGATGCATTATCGATTAAAGTGGAGTTTATGCACGGGTAAAAAGTGGAGTTTACACATGGAGATTTTTGCATGCATGCAATGGAAATAAAATTATTTAAGTGGACGTTGAGGAGGTTGTGAGGGACTTTGCTTGTGGGGGGTTTGGCTATGGATGAGAACCGATCCATGTTGAGGAGATTGTGAGGCAGGTGAAGGTACAACTGGCATAGTTTTATTGATTAAGGGATTGGAGGCTCTCAATATTAGATTGAGGGGTTGGTTGGGAGGAGATTTGTCTCCCAAATTTCGTTGCCTAGTTGCTAGATCATGTTGTTGGTTGTTGAATCTTGGTTATCCTCATCGTCTTCTTGTTTGTAAGTCAAATTCCTTTGCTATCTTCCAGGTATGCCCATACCCTGATATAATATATTAGATCTGCGGATATGGAAGTTTTTCTTAAGAAATTGTTGCTTTCAAATAAACAAAAGGCATGTTAAGTTCAATCTCTAGCTAGTTAACCCATGACCATTTTACTTGATTTAAGGTTGCATGTATTGTTTAATAATAATTTTGATATTGTGATACTATTGCTTAATAATGCTTGTTAATAGTTAGAGACGTAGGGAAAGCCTTACATTTATTTCATGTTATATGTGCTTGAAAGAGACATACACTCGATGTTGTCTTCAAGAGTGTACTTGATCAATCAAATCCCACAAACTTATATTTTGGAAAGGAATAGTGCCAAACATATAATCAATAATAAGCTTGGAATCTCCCAAAACATGTAATCTATATAAACCATGATCCAATTTCAATTTGAGTAGTAGATTTAGGGCTTGAAGTTTGGCCCAATTTTTGGTTTCATGTTCTAAGCCCATTGAGAAAAGGAAATCATGGTATAGGATAGGAAATAAATCCCCTCAAATCCATAGTTGTTGAGTTATCTTGAGAGGCCACATAAAAAAAAACCAAGAAAATGTTTCATTAACCTCCAAGGAACTAATATGCCTAGGAGGATAGTGTTTTGTTGGGTCCTTTATATTCTCAAAACTATATTGTATTATACAAAATACCTCTATAGGATAGAACCTGGGATTTTGAATTTTGATTTCATTCCTAGAATTCCATATCATTCAAATCACTAAAATGGGTAAAATTCTATAATCTCTCATTGATATATCCTTCATCCACTAATTAAAGGCCATTGAATATGTGTTTCTATTCCACTGGCCCACACTACTTAAAATAGTTCGAATTTCTATCTAGACTTCCAATTTGAAATGGAAGCTAACTAGAAGGTGATATATAGTTTATGTAGATTCCATATGTAGCATTCAAATGTTCGTCCCTTGCCAATTCTCTAAAAAATGTCCCAATTTAAAACTTTATTTGATATAGCCTTCCAAAAGAAAAAAAAAAGTTTTTAGCTAGCCTTTTAGTTTCCAAATGCTTTCCCACCACCACTTTGGGTCTACATGTAAATCCACTGCAAATAATTATGTATACTCCAACTTGACCATAGAAAATTTCAATGGAATTTTTGACAACACAGATTCATATTCTTCTAAACAAGCTTTATTTTTCCACTAGAAAATTGATGACCATATGGTCCCCATTCATCTACTAACCATCCTTAGAGCCCATGACCTTTTCTAGTTTTCCATCCCTCCTTCTAAGAGGATCTCCGTTTAGGAGCAGTAACATCTCTCAAAGAGAGAATTTTGATGATGATGAAAAAGTACTAATTATTAGACAGTTTATCATTTCCATTGCAACAAATCCATGGCTTCAAGCCTAGTCTTAATTTACTCATGTTTCTAAGATTCCATGCTAACTAGGATCCTAGAATGGGAAAAGATAAAACCATACTTGTCTAGATATTGTAGGAATACTTATATGAATTTGGAGATATTATAACCCAATCCTCAACTGTCAAAACATCCATGTAGATTTTCCTATTAACTTGCTACCATATCCCTTTTCTCAAGATTATCCTCCAAAGGCTCCTTGCAATTATCACCTGGCCAAAAACTTGAATGTTCTTTTAATCCCCGGACACCCATGGGTTTTGGATTGGAAATCCTTTTCCAATTTACCCATTCCATAACATATTTTTATTTCTTTCCTCTTCAAATAAAACTAAAACATATTTTTCCTTATTTTCTTCTAAATTCCATTGCAAATATATGTAAGTCATTGCAAGTAAACTAACAGTTTTTCCAAAACTGATTTTACAAGAGTGAGCCTGCCTCCCAAGGAGATCCATTTATCACACCAAATTCTTATTATTTTCCCTACCTTTGTATACAACAAAATTAGGTCCCGACGTCCATAATCATTTTCCTTTGAAGTAAAACCTAAGCATTCCATCCCCATATTAATTGGAATTTTTGAGTATGACAGAATGGTCTTCAAGGCCCTTTCAAGTCCATTTGGTATTCCATTAAAAGAAATAGAGGATTTTTTAATTTTCAACTCCATTCTAGTTTCCTTCATGTACTAACAAGTTTTGGGTATGTGAAAATACGTTTTAGATGGTAGTTTCCTTGTCTTGATAGAATGCAATCTCTCTTAAGCCACTCTAACAATGTCATGTATTTTTCTACCACTCATAAATCCAAATTGTTCCAAGGAAATATAATTTATAGGATGTTTTCAATCTCCTAGAGATTACCTTTGTAATAATTCTATTAATGGAATTTGTAACACACCCGACCCTCTAAACCCTACTTAGGTTGGTGGGATGTCAAAATTTATCTTTCACTAAGCTTCTGGTCTTGGGTTTACACCCCCGATTCAACCTCCCTCATGCGTGGCAGTCACATGGACTTTCTCCAAGTCATATGCACCTTAAGGTAGAGTTGTTGTGTGTGATGTGGCAGTGACAAGTCATCAAACTCATCACCCTTTATAAAAAAACCTTTGGCAGAGCACAAAAACAAAAACTAGGAACAAACTTTCTTGATCGAATGTGATGCAGGGATTTTTCGGGGATTTTCCAAGGGTCATAACTTTTGATTCGATTATCCGTTTGGGATGAAACTTTACAAGGAGTTGTGTCTCAAATACTTTACTGCTGTGCCAATTGGATCTATAGGTTTGGACATTGTTTCGACACTTTTTCAGGGCCAAATTCCTTCATATAAGGCCTCAAATTGGGGTTTTAGTGTTTTTACGAGAATTTTTAATTTTTCAATTATCAGTTATCTCTTAGTTTATGAGCTTAATCTGAAAAGCGAGTTGAAAAATAGTTTCATGCTAGTTATCTCTTAGTTAGTGGTCATTTTTAGAGTCATGGGATAATTTTCTAAAAAATAGTTGTTTTTCTAAAATTAGTTGTTTTTGAAAATCCTAGATAGTAGTTATAAGGGGTTGAACTTCGATTGTAACAGTTAGGATGGAGAAGGAATAAAAGAGAGTTATTTTCCCATTCTTCTATTTTTTCATGGTTTATTTGATCTTGTGAATGAATCTCAGGCTTTGGATACATCATTTGGTATCATAGCGAGAAGACGATTGGGAGAGGAAGAGGAAGAGAAGGTCTTGCTTAGATGCATAGAGATATGAAAAATCTCCAAAGGCAAGTAGCAGATCTTACAAGCAAGATGGATAGTTAGAGAATAATACAAAGAGAAGTGTATGATGAGGAGACAGTCCAAGGAAATGTAGATCAACATATAGAACATGAAGAACACGAAGAAGAACAATTAGAGCACGTGTCTTTTGAAGAAAGGATGCTCAGGGATCTAGAAGGGAGAAATGATAGGATCAAGATGGAAGTTTTAGAATATGTAGGGAATATTAAACCAAAGGAGTTAATAGATTGGTTGAATGCCATGAATAAAATTTTTGAATGACAGACAGCCTATGCCAGAGGAAAATAAGGTGAAATTTCCCTGCACCAAGCTAAAGGGTCACGCCATGATTTGGTGGGATCATGTGCAGAAATACAGAGTAAGAAAAGGTAAAGAAAAAATTAAGAACTGGAGCAAGATGGAAAAAATTGTGAGAATTTTTTTTGCCTCTAGATTATTCCCGAACCCTTTTTCGTAGATTTCAGAACTTGAAGAAGAACCTGTCCACCATGGAGGAACTCACAAACGAGTTTTATCAGTTGGCCATTCACGTGGATCACTAGGAAACTAATGAGCAATTGGATGCAAGGTATGTGAATTGTTTAAAATTTTCTATTCAAGATGAACTAAGCATGCATAGAGTTTGCATTATGGAAGAGGCATATCAATTAGCCTTAAAGGTTGAGGAAAATCTAAACCAACAATTTTCTCAAAGGAATAGAGGATCAAGGAGGGGTACATCATCTGCCTCACGGGATGGTTTTAACGATGGAAGAGGCAAATCATCCCAAGTAGCTAAGAAAGCATAAGATACTTGACAACGTAACCCAAATCATCCATGAGGAAGATGATTTTAGAGGGTAGAGGTTACGGTGGTGGAAGAGGAGGAACACATGTGTGTTTTAGGTGTGGTGTAGAGAGTCATTGGGCATTTTAATGCCCAATTTATAATATGCAAGAGTCGAAGTAAGGAAAACAACCTAGTTTGAACTTGGTCCAAGTTGAGAATGAAGAAGAAGGAGTTGAATCTGAAGTCCCACTTGATATGGGGGAGAGTCTCATGATACATAGGTCAATGGTGATTCCCAAAAAAGAGAAAAGGCAGGGTAGCGACAATGAAGATTCTTGGCTTCGAAAAAATAATTTTCGAACCAGATGCACTTCTGGGGGAAAGCTATGTCAAGTTATTATTGATAGTGGCAGTTGTGAGAATATGGTTTCCAAAGAGATGGTAGATAATTTGAAATTATGCTATGAAACACATCCCCATCCTTACCGCATTGCATGGTTCAAAAAGGGGAATGAAGTCACCATTAATAAAATATGTTTGATCAAGTTTTCCAATGGTAATACTTATAAATATGAAGTATGGTGTGATGCCATTTCGATGGATGCATGCCATATCTTATTGGGGAGGCCTTGGAAATATGACATAAAATTCATGCATGATGGAGGAAAGAATACCTACACCTTTTGAAAGGATGGATCAAAAGTCGTCTTATTGCCCCTTAAGGATGAGGGGAAAATTGAGAATATGTTGTCAGAAAGAGAGTTTGTTAAGGAAACAAAGGCAACAGGATTCTACTATGCATTAATTGTGCAAAAAGGAGTTGTGGAAGACATACCATTTCCTACTGAAGTGGCCAAGTTACTAGAAGAATATGTTGATGTTATCCCTAATGAACTACCCGATGGTCTTCCACCAAAGAGGGATATTCAACATCACATTGATATGATCCCAGGATCATCTTTACCTAATCAGGAAACCTATATGATGAGTCCTACACAACATGCAGAGCTCAACCGACAAGTGGAAAAACTCATAAAGAAAGGTTTGGTAAGAGAAAGCATGAGTCCATGTGCTGTACCAACATTGTTGACTCCAAAAAATGATAATACATGGAGGATGTGCACAGATAACAGAGAAATCAATAAAATTACCATCAAATATAGGTTTCCTATACCGCGGTTGGATGACACGATGGATGTGCTAGACGGAGCTAAATATTTTAGTAATAATGATCTACGAAGTGGATACCACCAGATTCAGATTCATGAAGGGGATGAATGGAAAACTTCCTTCAACACCAAGGATGGACTATATGAATGGATGGTGATGCCATTCAGGTTGTCCAATGCTCCTAACACTTTCATGCGACTGATGAATACTATGCTTCAACCTTATATTGGTAAGTTTTTTGTTGTGTATTTTGATGGCATCCTTGTTTTCAGTAACAAAAAAGAAGATCACTTGCAGCCTTTAAAAATTATATTGGATGCATCAAGAAAACATCAACTTTATGCAAACCTAAAGAAATGTAGTTTCCTACAAGAAAGTTTGGTGTTCGTGGGTTTTTTCATCTCGACAAAGGGAGTCAAGATGGATTCAAATAAGGTTAGAGCAATTTTGGAGTGGCCTAGTCCCAAGAGAATCACAAAGGTAAGAAGTTTTCACGGGTTGGCCACCTTTTACAGAAAATTTATTCGAAATTTTAGCAGTATTGTAGCACCCATAAAAGATTGCAATAGAGGAAAGACATTCATGTGGACCAAGGAAGCCGAGGAAAGTTTTAAGTTTCTAAAGAAGAAGGTAACTGAGGAACCCATATTAGCCTTACCGAATTTTGATAAAGTGTTTGAGGTAGATTGTGATGCTTCACATGTAGGCATTGGAGATGTACTTAGCCAAGCAGGTAGACCAAATGCATTCTTTAGTGAAAAATTGAATGAGGTAGGAAATAACTACTCTACATATGATGTATAATTTTATGAAATTGTGCAAGCATTGCGACATTGGAGGCATTATCTAGTGCCAAAGGAGTTTGTTTTATTTACCGATCATATTGCATTAAAATATGTAAACACCCAAAAGAAATTGAACAATAGACATGAAAAATGGGTCTCTTTCTTACAAGGCTACACCTTTGTTTTAAAACACATATCATGATGACATAATCAAGTTGCAGATTCTTTGAGTTAGTGCACTGTTCTTTTGACAACCATGGAAAATCAAGTAATTAGGTTTGCTGCATTAAAGGATCTCTATGCATCTGATAATGATTTTTGGGAGATTGTGGAACAGTTGAAGAATCTAGTCATTGGGAGCATGGATCTTAATCAAGGTGATATTTTATGCAATATGGATACCTCTTCAAAGGAAAACAACTATGCATCCCAATTGGTTCAATGAATGAAAATATTATTATATACTTTCACAATCGTGGTTTGGCAAGACATTTTGGAAAGGATAGGACGCTAGCCTTAATCGAAGATAAGTATTATTGGTCGAAGATGGAAAAAGATATAACCAAGTATGTGGCACGATGTCAGATTTTTCAAATGTATAAATGACACTCACAAACCATAGGGTTGTATATGACACTACCAATGCTCACAGGTCCATGGACAGATCTGTGCATGGATTTTATGTTGGGGATCCCAAACACACAACGAGGTAATGATTCTATTTTTGTGATTGTTGATAGGTTCTCGAAAATGGCTCATTTCATTACTTGCAAGAAAACTAGTGATGTAGCCAAAGCTCGAGATTCATTCACAAGATCAAATAAACCATGAAAACATAGGAGAAGGGAAAAATAACTCTCTTTTATTCCTTCTCCATCCTAACTATTACAATCGAAGTTCAACCCCTTATAACTACTATCTCAGATTTTTGAAAATAATTGATTTTAGAAAAACAACTATTTTTTAGAAAAACAATTAAATTTAGAAAATTCTTGCATGACTCTAAAACGAACCACTAACTAAGAGCTAACTAGCGTGACATTATTTGTCAACTCTTTTTTTTTATTAATCTCATAAACTAAGAGATAACTGATAATTGAAAAATTAAAAATTCCTGTAAAAACACTAAAACCCCAATTTGAGGCCTTATATGAAGGAATTTGGCCTCGAAAAAGTGTCAAAACGATGTCCAATTAGATAGATACAATCAACATAGAAGTGAAGTCTTCAAGACACAACTCCCCGTAAAATTTCATCCCAAATGGATAATCGAGTCAAAATGTATGACCCTCGAAAATTCCCTGAAAAATCCCTACATCAGAATGGCTCAGATCCAGTTGTCCCAGGATAGATCGATGACTAGCGGTAGATCGAGATTCATTTCCATCGAGAAAACAGGTCGTGTTATTCCCTAATCTATTCTTGATTCAACTTTTTCGACAATCCTGCTTCCGACAGATCCAATAGTCCTTGGGTTATAGATTATCAACCGTCTCGATTTACTCAACACCTTAAAAATATGTGATGGTTAATTCCTCACCTATTCTCCACCCAATACTTGACTGGTGGGGTCTAAGAAGAATTCTACAGCTGATATCTTATCAGGTTTCCTCACTTGTAGATCAACGATTCCTGCCCACTTAGGTCTCTACCATCGGGAAACACTCAATCTATACAATCATGTAATTTTCCAAACAATCCTTCCCGAATGAAAATTACTCTGATGGATCCAACGGTCATCAGATCCTCACATCCTACAATTAGAGATCTATTATATCTCTTATCTACTCAGCGTATAACCAACGCTACCACTTTGACGAGATTCATCCTTTGGGATGGATTGTTACTATATCCAATGACTCATATCTCATCATCCTAAACACTGAAAGATCTACGACTCTTACCACTCTCGTTATTTCGACGTCGGGTTTTACTCATCGAAAATTCAGTCCACTCCTTCCCACGAACTTTCCTGAATTCCTCTCTTTTGATAGGTTTATCAACTTAGTGCTCGACATATCTACGGTCTAGATATCATCTGCCTATCCTCCTGATAGATTGACAACCCTCATCGACTCATAACTTTCCCATCGATATTTCACTATGATCTCCATTTTTGTGTTCTCTTGAAGGCTCCACCTTTCGATAGGATTCCTCCGAAGCTTGGATCTCTAATGAATGGTCAATATTGACTCTTCCTGCTAGATCGAGGACTAATGTTTTCCTATGGGTTTTAACAGAGTTTTCAATGGGCCTTAGGGATTATTTTTGGACCTACCATATCAATAGTCTTCCCCCCGGTTCCTTCCTGCAAGATTTTTAACTCTACTCCCCGATAAGTAGGGAAAAATCTGTCAAGAACACCCAAATGAAGGTTTTATATCATGCAAACTTTCCATTTCAAAACTAGAGAAAACATAGGGTTATCGACCTTCACTGGCCTCCCATACATGATTATCACAATTAATTTGTTAAACCTTTAAGAGGATATTTCATTAATCCATTTAAACTAAGATTTCATTTTCATTCATCATATTCATACTATTATTGAGAAATGAAATGCAGTTTACAACCACTAATAAACATTCAATGGGAATATAAAGAAATACTTATCTATTTGGTGATATTTTCATCCAACCAACTAACTGAGGGTGAATTTCTTTCCACCTAACCGTAGGTTATACTACAATTTTTCCTTTCTACAACAATCCACCCCCATTCCAGTACATGATACCATGAGGGGACTCTCACAGGTTGGATAACATGTTAAGGAATGGATCAATAAGGTTACTCTCCTTCACCCCACTGGAGACAACATAAATTCATCCTCTTCTCACTAATATTAGGATCTCTGCAAGCTTACCAAGCGCCTTCCCAGCTAGATTTTCTCTACACAAGGGACTCCCTTCTCTACTACAAAGTCCCTTCGTCACCTCCCATTACCAGTGCCAGTTTTTTTCTAGTAAGCACCAACCCGCAACCCTCTAGGCTCCAATATGGATGTGGGTATTATTTGTTCCAAGGAAACCATTCATGTCTTGGGAAAGATTCCTATTTTCCACATCAAAACTTCTTAGTTTTTCTCTGTTGCTTAGGTATATGTGCATGAGCTTAGTCTTCTCATTTTCCTTCCATCATTTTTTTATTCTGGCTACTCATCTCTGGATGTGAATTCTCTTTGTCTCCCTGTGTATGCATGTGTCCTCCCTTATGTTTGCTCCCTCTTCCTCCTCATTACTTTTCCTCAACTAGACCATTATCTGTGTTCCTCAGGATCCCCACTCACTTCTGTTAGAAGCAAACTCTTAAGGGTCAAGATCTTGAATCAAAGGGGAGATTCTGGGTGCTTCTAGATAACAGCTGCAACTGACCCATCATTCCTCTGAGTACAAATATGAAGGAAACCATAACTGCTCCAAATAGCTGGTCTGAATTCCATTAACTGGGTTCTTGTGGTCAGGGTGGAAAAGTCACTCTAGATAGGCTAGGCATTCGAGGTTCTGCAGGTGTGAGTTTGGTTTCTGGGAAAGATTCCTATTTTCTTCATATAAAATTCCCGGTTCCCCCTCACCAACTCCCACTCATGGTATCGTGGCCACTACTACAAGGCTTCCCTCTTATTCAACTAATTGGTGTTTTTATTAACATAAACACATCATACTCTTTGTCAATTACAATGTGTGAATTCTTAAACATAATTATAGACTTGGGTGAAAATGAGATGTTACAAAATTGCACAATGATATAGGCTTGAAGTCAACATCCAAGGGGTACAATCGACAGTTGAGATCGAACATATGGGCAGGGTAACAAATCTTGAATCTTTGAAAGTTCCAACTCTCATGGAGGTAAGGGCACTAGAAAAAACCCCAAAACATGATCTCTCCACTACACTCAGTCAATCCTGGGAGGAGTTATCTCCCCGATTCTTCCTTACACGACCTCGTGTTTAACTCCTGTGTTAGAGGAGGCTCCTGGATATACTTATATGAAAATTATATTTTGACTCTCCCTATATCAGACTCCTATTTTTGTTTTCCTTCCTTGGAGAGTTATCTCTCCAATCTTAATCCAAGTCCCTAACCCTAAACTTGTTTATGAACCCTAGAAACAAAGTCTAGTAAATTTTAAATTTAACGTTCATTTTAGCACCTGTTTTTTACTCAAAGGATACATAAGTGAAACTGATGTTGTTTGAGACTCTTGCAAAAATGAAACTTACAAGAACAATGGAAAACAAACTTTACACTAATTCATCAATGAAAAAGAGTTTCAAAAAAACAAAATACATGAACAATATTTCAAATCTTGAAATGCAATCTTTTCTCTTTTTGATGCAAAATGCACAATGTAGCCTTTTGAGAAAAGAAAAGAACACAAGGATGTTATTTTCTCTTTTTTATTTGAAATTATTTCAATATGAGAAAAAAACAAAATCCCATGCTAATATTTTTTTCTTTTTAAAAAATGAAGCAAAACAATGCAACATAAAGAAAGAAACCTAACTAGCGACAAACTAGGTTTTTTCTTTTTCTTTTTCTTCCTACCAAATAAAAAACTAACAAAAGATGCTAAAATAAATAAAAAATTGTGGTTTATGTTTTAAAAATCCAAGGAAAGCACAAAACAGAAGTTTCTAACTCAAATACAAACTAAGGTTTCAAAGATAACCACAACAACGACCACAAAACTAAGATTCCGGTAACAATACCAATCTTATAGTCATGCAATCCATGGGATAAAATTGAGAAAAATATGGATAAAAAAACTTTGTTTTCCATTCAAAATTAAATCCTTACCAACCTCCTATAGGCCACAAAAAGTTTCAGGACCAAACTTCCCCCAAAAGACCCCCAAACAAGCCAAAACATGGCTTAAAAAAGGCTGCAAAACAAGCAAAAAAGTCACTTTTTTTTAGGTGTACGCGATTGTATCCACTATAGGTTGTGTGTATAAGATTATGTACCTTCCCTATTTCACTATAGGGGATGTGTATGAGCTATGTACCTGCCTTTTCCTTATATGGGGTGCATGTGTACACGCTTTGGCCTTCTACATGGCGCGTATATGACTAAACACTTACGTGTTTTTAAGCACGTACGTACATGCTTAACTCCTATATAACATTAGCATATGCACACATCTATTGTCAAAGGAAAGAGCGTATATACTTGTAAGAATTGGAAAAATTAGTTCTAAAGCCAAAAACTAAAAATGCAGCATAGAGATAAAAATAAATCCAAAAAAGAATGGAAACCAAAAAGCAAATCCAAGAATGGCTCAGAATGATACAAGCACCAAATAACCTTTCTTTTCTTTATAAAATCAAACCAAACTACCACATAATTCAGTAAGCAACAATAAAAGAGTATAAAAAAGAACCCAAACACTTGTCCAAGCAACCTCAAACCAGAAAGATTTGTTAAAAAAATCTTTCCTAGGATGATGTACGCGCCTATCCACAAGGAAACCTGTGTACACATGATTGTATGCACTGTCAATAATGTATATGCACATGACTATGGTAACTACAACACACATATGTACTCCAAAAACTTCAAAAAAAGAAGGAAGGAGACAAGATTACTAGCTCAAATGAAAAGGGGGAAGACTCCAATGACTGTAAAATACCGATTTAAGTGCCAAGTAGCAGTCTGAGGCAAAAGAAAAGAAAAGAAACTAAGAAAACACACAAAAAAAGCCTAAAACAAGCCCACTAAGGAAAACTCCCCAGTATGGTTTCCAATTCTGCTTTTGGGGAAAATCCCCTACAATAGTGGGATAACTGCAACATACCAATGACCATATACAAAGTACATTTCAAAAATAATACCAAAAAAAGATATAATAATTGAATTTCAAAAGAATAAATAACATATTGAAAAAGAGGAAAATCAACTCACCAGGATCCCAACGTTCGATGTTGTTCTTAATTGTCATAGTCCTCTCACTCCTTCCCAATGGTCTCTCTGTGAGCTGCAAAAACCTTGAACAAGTATATCTAAATGGAGAGGTATTTATTGTAATAACTACATGTTATCTCTATGAAAAATAACGGAAAAAAATGAAGCAATTAGTATTCTACTGAAATGTATACCAAAGCATTGTAAATATGAACAATAATAAAACAAGATACTTTGAAGGAACGAGTTTTCTATATTATTATTGAATAACAACAAGGTGGTTACAACTTATCCCTGCTTGATGTGGCACTACCCTATCGAAAGAGATGCTATATTCCTCCACCCCAGCTCCTGCTATAAGGATGTTCCCGACACTAAAATCACCACAATCCCAAAGAGAGTATGGAGAGAAACTCTTGGCAAGATAATTTGGTGATCAGAGGGAAACTGGAAACAAGGGTTTCTAGGTCAATAAATCGGCAACACCATGGATAAAATGGGCTTATAGACTTGGCAAGAATACCCAGATGAGTGTTTGCTTGAATGTTCAAAGTATCATTACCTTTCTCCATGAGGAAAATCTTCCTTTTATGCAGTCTCTAGTCGGTTAGAGATATCTGAGTAAAGGGAAAAGGAGTTAGAAAACTAACCAATCCCATAAATCATCATTAATTTAGCCATAATTATATTTTTTTGAACATTTATTAACATGTACATGGGTGT
This sequence comes from Picea engelmannii, assembly GCA_009831015.1. NCBI lineage: Eukaryota > Viridiplantae > Streptophyta > Pinopsida > Pinales > Pinaceae > Picea > Picea engelmannii. The sequence goes on from ML782833.1 coordinate 161,600, forward strand.
CCCTTAAGTATCCCGCGTGTGCGTGGGTTGCATAGTTTTTTGTAAGGAGGATAGGGATAAGGACAACAATGGCATCAATGATTTAGAAGTGGCATTTGATGCTATAAAACAAATTTCCTGAATAATGACGTTGATCGCTCCTTTGTACTCAACCTCTATTGACGATAGAGTAATAGCCAACTACTTTTTTCTCAACCAATAGATGGGACCAGAACCCAAACTAAGCACGTAAAAAAATGTAGACTTGAAATATGTGTTATTTCCAGCTCAATTATAATCAATGAAGACCATGAGATCCAATGCACAATCTGCTGCATAGTGGATCCCATAACATGTGGTGCCCTGGACATATCTAAGGATGCACTTGGAATCCTTCCAGTGTAGCTCATACGACTCATGCATGTACTTGGAAACTCCCCCCTACTGCATATGAGAGATCTAATCGGGTGTGAGTAAGGTATAGAAGGCTCCCCACAAGCTGTCGATACAAGGTGTATCCCCACCATCCTCAATATGTACCCCAGATAGAAAGGGTGTGGTTGTCGACTTGCAATCGGTCACGTGGAATCTAACCAAGAGATCCTTGACATAATTAGTTTGAGATAGGTTGATTCCTAAATCATCCTGAATGATCTCGAGACCTAGGAAATAATGAAGTGAACCCATGTTCGTCATAAATAAATTTTTGTGTAGAATTTCTTTGACCGCAGTAATTGCTGAGGATGAAATTCATGTGATCCAGAGATCATCAACATAGAGAACTGAGATCAGTAAGGAGTCTGAGGTCCTCATCATGTAGATGTTTGGATATGATTTTCATATGAAAAAGTGTTGAGAGAGAAAGTAAGCATCCATCTTCAGATACCATGCTCTAGGTGCTTGATTGAGGCCATAGAGGGACTTCTTCAGTCGACATACTAAGGATGAATTCTGAATAACCCTTGCGGCTAATCCATGTAAATATCCTCTAAGGGATCCCCATGAAGAAAATAATTCTTCACATCCATATGGTGAACTTCCCACCCCTTGGTTTCCACAATGGAAAGGGCCAATCAGATGGAGTCCATCTTTGCTATAGGAGAAAATGTATCATCATAGTCTATCCTGTGAATCTGTTGAATGCCTTTGGCAACCAATCTTGCCTTATACTTTCTCACATGTCCGTTTGTTTCCTTCTTGTTCCTGTAGACCCATATGCATATGAAAATCTTCCTGTTTGAAGGAAGTGGAACCAGATCCCAAGTATTTTTCTCGAGGAGAGAGTTATACTCCTACATGGAGGATTCCCATAAGGGATTCCATACAGCCTTTGCATAGGTCTATAGGTACGAAGATAAAACCATATAGAAATGCATGGAATCATTGGTTCAATAAATGTGAGTGCATGAAGAGGATCCTCAAATTGAGACCTCATCCTCCTCTAATCTATTGGATCTCCACAAGGTCTCCTATTTCCCGTAGGGTAGCCTATGCCCACATGGGCATTTGTGGTGGCTGAAAATCTACATGTTGATCATTGACTTTCTCATCATCTTCCGAATCAGATTTGAAACTCAGATTTGAACCATGTTTTGAGTGAGTGGACTCATCATCAATGATTTATGGTGCATGCAGTGGTACATAGGTATCTACATGTGGCTGTGATGGTTCTTGCAAGGGAGTTTCCTCAAAATGAACACTGTGCTCAATGATGAGCCTGTCAGTAGAGGGATCAAGTAACTTGTAACCCTTCACATCATTTGTATATCCGACAAATATGCACACAATACTATGTGGATCTAATACTTTCCTATTTTGAAAGGGTACACAACCCATGCACGTGATCCAAATATTCGAAAGTAGGCGACTTCTAGTTTGTTGTCGCTCCATGCCTCAAAAGGATTCTGATCCTTGATTGATATGTGAGGAGATATGTTATGAATGTTGTTAGCATAGTTAAGTGCCTCAGCCCAAAGCTCGGGTGGTAGAGATATTGCATGCAACATGAAAGTGGCCATCTCCTTGAGGGATCCGTTCTTCCGCTCGACTACTCCATTTTGTTGGACATCTCAGTTCACATATTCCCCCCCATTGTCTATGCGGAGGATTTTGATATTTCTCTTAGACTAATTCTTTGCATATGCTTTAAAGTCTTTGAGATGCTAAAAAACCTCAAACTTCTACCTAAGAAAATACACCCAAGTGTATTGTGAGAAATCATTAATAAATGTAAACACGTAACTTGCTTTGTTGATGGATGGATGAGGAAAGGGTCCCATCAGATCACTGTGGATGAGCTCTAAAGGAGAGGAGGCCATCCAAGCCTTCCCTTTCTCAATCTTCTCTTGGGGAGGAACGCATCCTTGACAAAGTCCTTTGGGAAAATGTATGTTGGGCAAGCTATTGGCAATTTCTTGTTTTCATCGTTGTTGCATGTATTTGAAGTTTAGATGGTTGAATATCTCATGCCATAATCTACTAGTATCATCAACATGCATCAATAGTAAATCAGAATTAGATTTAGCAATGGACTTACTGAAATTATACAAACAATACTGGTGGTTTACCTCACCAAAAACAATCGTGGAGTTATCACACATATCATATATGGTTACTGAATCATGTCTGAATTCCACCATTCTTCCTATACTAGAATGCGTTATCTGGTAAACAAAGAGTATATTCACAAATATTTTTGGAACATGCAAGAAGTTCTCAAAACTTCCATGTGGGAGTTCTATTCTCCCTTGTCTAATGAACTCAACTGGGGTATCATATCCCATGAGAATGGGAGGACCTGTCCATGCATAAATAGAAGATAAAACATTCTTTGTTGTTGCCATATGGTGGGATGCACATGAATCTAATATCCATACATCAAGAAAAGAGTTAATGGAAATCACTGCATGAGAGTTACCTCATTTGGATTGATCTTTTGGCTTCATCTTGGCAGCTTCATGAATTTGATCCCCAAGGTTGTTCTGATGAAGAATCTATGCCATTAGATCAATCTATTTCTCCATGCATGCAAAGTTGGGATGATAATCACGATTGTAGTAACCGCATTTAGTCTTCCCTTTCTTTCCTTTTCCACCTTTGGAGACTAAGGAATCATCGAAAGGTCTGGAGTACCCTTCCTTCTTTGGCTATGCATGCGCCTTTCCCTTACCTTTTTGCTTGGTCTTCAGATTGTATGTGTTGCTTCTCTCATGGACAACAAGTGCATGGGAATTGGATCCCTTGATTATCCCCATCGTGATGAGATCATATTTATCATGAATGAGGGATTCAATAAATTGATCTAATGTTGGAATTTTCCATCTTGATCCTGAAGTGAATCTGTTTGTATGGAAATATGAGATGAAAAAAGAATAATCGAGACCAAGTTTTGCTAGAATAGAAAGGATCAACTAGGTTTCTTGATTTGATTTGTCAAAACTGCATCCTTTTAGATGAAGGAAGGACTTGAAATTCTTAAAGAAGTCCCATATGTTATCGAAATTCCTTAGATCTAAGGAATTCAACTTGACCTTGAGCATATGGCCTCTTATTTCATCCCATTTTCCAAAGAGATTGTCCAACTTTGTCCAAATCTCATCTGGTTTGGTACAAGCTTCAATGTGAAACAAAATCTTGGGGAACATAGACACACATAGGATGTTGTAAGTCTCATCCATGCGGTTGAGATACATGTTCCTCTCGATAGCAGAAGTTGGCTCAATCTTTGTTTCCATAGAAATCTAGTACTAGCCTATGCATCTTAGCTGATGTAGAATTTTTAGCTTCCACTTGAAGTAGTTATGAGGTGTGAGAATTATTGTTGGTGAGTAATCCATCTTCTATAACTTCATCTTCCTCCTATACCTGCAAATAGAAATGATTGTGCGCTCTCTCATAGCAATAAAGACTCTAATACCATGTGAAGTTTTCACAATGAACCTAGATAATAGAAAATGAAGACACAAAGCTTGTGAGAGAGAAGAGAAGAGAGTATAATGAAAGAATTGTATTAAATGAACGAGTAATGGTAAAAATATACATGATATACTCTACATGAGAAAACTAATTTGCCATAGTAGTGATCTAGAGATATTTATACACTAATTGACAGACACAACAGTGAATTTCCACCTAGTCCAAGTTAACTATCCATGTGGTCATCAGTTAACTGATTAATCTCTAGTGGAGTGAGGATAGAATCATGCATGCACATGTGTGGTGCCTTCTTGGTGATGATCCCAAGGTAAGTGGGCACTCATGGTGATGATATTGAGGTATACATGCAACACTTGGTGATAATACCGAGGTTTCCATGTAAGATTCCACTCCACTAGTCTAACTAAGGTGTAACTGAATCAAGACTGAAGACGATGTGGTGCCCTCATCTAAGGGAGAATATCTCTAACCAAGGGTGCCCTCAACATAGACTAGTCAACCAAAGAAAATAAATACTAGGTGAGTGTCTAATATCTCCAACACAACTCTCAATTAGATTGGTTTTCCTCGTTAAGGGTTTCTGGGGTAAATCTTGTGTATACTATGTGAATGTGCCATTGTTATTCTTATTATAAATTTCATTATTATTGTTTTTCTTGCAAAGGCTTATCAAACTGTTCATTTGGTATCAGATTGAGGTTATTAGTTTTAGGGGAATGCCTTTGTTCCTAGGGTTATCTCATTCTATGAAGAGAAAGGGTATCTTGGGATTGTGATAAACCTATTCTTGAGCAGGAGCTTTGCATAGTGAATCTTGTGTAAAAAAATGGCGAGTAGTTCAAGAATAGAAATGGAGAATTTAAATATCCAGATCTTCGGGTTATGGAAGATAAATATGGAATATATGTTTGTAGGCAAAGAATAGTGGGTTGTTGTGGATTCAGGTATAAAACCTACCAGTATTTCGAAATAACATCGGGAAAAGTTGGAAAGAAAGGAACGAAGTGCAATTGACTTTGCCTCTCAGGTTCAGTGTTGTTGAATGTCTATTAAGAAGAGGACACAAAGAAGCTATGAGATAAATTAGGGAATTTGTATTAGTCAAAGTCCTTGGTAAACAATTTATTTCTTCGAAAGAAGTTGTATCATCCTAGGATGTATGGAAAATCCATGACAGAGAATTTAAATTCCTTTAATACTCTGGTATGTCAACTTTTATTTGTTAATATTAAGATGGAGGACGAAGATATGTGTATTACCTTGTTATGTTCACTACTAGACTCTTGGGATAATTTGGTTGTAGCAATTGGTAGTACTACTCAATCCACATTAAAGTTTGAGGATGTAGTTGCATCCTTGCTATTAAAGGAAATGAGGAGAAAATCCATGAGGGTGTGGCTAAGGATGTTTTATTTGTAAGAGGTTTTCCTCAATATAGGAAAAAAAATGTCTTCGAGGGTTAGATATAAATCTAGAGGTACTTATAAATCTTGAGGATGATATACAAGGAAATTTTGGAAATGCAATGAAACTAGGCATTATAAGAAAGATTGAAAATCTCATAATGTTGATAAAATCAAGGGATCTGATGATTCCCCTTCCACAAAAAAAAAAAAACCTCCATGGAAGGAAGTGATGTTTACTTGGTATCTACAAGTACACATTTAGATCATGATGTATGGTCGATCAAATTACGTGCTTCATTTCATATGATTCATCATAGGGAGTGGTTTAGTGAATATGAAAAGTACATGGAGGTGATGTTTTACTAAGAGACAACTCAACAATCAAAACCATAGGATGTGGAAAGGTCAAGCTATTGCTCAAAGATGTAAGGATTATAACTCTCCGAAGGACCATTTTTCACATTCTAGATTTGGGAAAAACCCTGATATTTGTAAGTAACACAAGTGATGCAGACGTGCATACTATATTTGAAAAGGAAAATGCAAGATGATTCAAGGAGCAATGGTGTTGATTAGGGGAGTTCAGATTGGAACTTTGTACAAGCTATTTGTAAGCACTATTAATGATGGGTATAATAGTGCTATTGGTAACGAGGATAGTGGTGAAGAAGATAGGTCCACCATTACTATCCTTGGAGAGAAGAAAAAGATATGGTATCAAATATTGGGACACATTGGAGAAAAGGGTCTTCAAGCATTAAATGGTAAAGACATGTTTGATTGCTAATTAAATTTTGATTTTTGTGAACATTGTATATAAGGAAAACATAATTAGGTAAGATTCCTATCCGGTGCTATAAGAAAAAAATGATTCTTGGAGTTGATATACATTGATGTGTTTAGACCTGTAGTTGTTCTGTCACTAGGTAAATCTATGTAATATGTTTCATTCATAGATTACTTCTTGAGGAACACATGGATCTATTTCCTCCAAATGAAATTTGAGGTTTTTTTTGTAAATTTAAAGAGTTTAAGGCTCTTGTAGAGAACAATATAGAGAATAATATAAATGTGTTGAGGATAGATAATAGTGGAGAGTTTTGTGGAATGAGTTTGAGGAATTTTGTATTAAGTGAAAAATAACAAGGCAAAAGAATACTCCATACACACCTCAATATAATGGAGTTGTAGAAAGAATGAACAAGACATTGACGGAAACGACAAGAATTACATTCAATGGTGCAAAATTATGATAAGAATTCTAGGTAGAGGTAGTAGATATTACATGTTACTTAGTAAATCAATCACCTACATCAATGCTAGTTGGAAAAACTCTACACAAGGCATTGACCGGTAAAAACCCTCTCTTAAACATCTTAGATTTTTTATTTTTGATGATTATGTGCATGTTCCAAGGGAAAATAGGAGTAAGTTGGATAAAAAATTTGAAAAAATATCTTTATTGGCTATAAAGATGGTAAAAAATGTTATAAAAAATGGAACTGAATAACAAAGAAGATTGTTTATAGTCAGGATGTAGTATTTAGAGGTTAAAACTACTCCCAAATAGAAGGTCCAACTAAGGGAAGAAGAACCAAAGACAATAGAGTTTGAGTTGGAAGGTGAAGAATCTGACTCAACAGAAGAAGATGAACCAAAATAGGAAGAACCTCAGACTTCAGTCTTGAGGATATTAGTTTGTGAAAGAGGAAACTAGAAAGGTATACCCTACGTAATTTTCATTCTAGTTTTGTTCTATCTATTATTGATGATGATCCTAGAACTATTTGGGAGGTAGTGGATTTAGATGATAATAAACTCTAGAAGAAGGTCATGGTTGAATAAATAAGTTCCTTGAATAAAAATGAGACTTTGGATCTATTTGAGTTGTCATCTTGAAGAAAACCTATTGTCGGAAAATAGGTGTTAAGAAGAGGTTGAATGCAAAAGGTAAAGTAGAGAAGTACACATCTCTCCTAGAAGCAAAGATATATTCCGAAGTGGAGGGAATTGATTTTGACGATATTTTTTCTCTTATTTCCAAATTAACTTATATTATATTTCTTTTGTCTATCTCTGATACTTTTGGCATTGAATTAGAGTAGATAGGTATGAAGACAACATTCCTACATGGCGATTTTAAAGGAGAGATCTACATGAAACAAAAATAAAGTTTTGTAGTTAAGGGAAAGAAGGAGTTGGTTTGCAAGTTAAGGAAGTCCCTATATGGATTAAAATAAGCTCCAAAAATGTGGTATCAAAATTTTGATACTTATATATTTTGGTTTGGCTTCTCAAGAAGCAAATATGACCACTATGTGTATTCCAAGTTAGTTGGTGATCATTTTATTTATGTGGTCTTGTATGTTGATGATATGTTGTTGATTGGAAACAATATGGAAATAATCAAGGTTGTCAAAGCTTAATTGTCTTCTAACTTTGATATGAAATATATTGGTGGTACGAATTTTATTTTGGGCATGGAAACTAAAAGAGATTGGGAAAACATGGAATTGATCAAGGTTTAATATGCATGAATGCAAATTGATCAAGGTTCCTATTATTGTAGGTGTAAATTTATGTGTAGATAAGTGTCCCAAGACACGAGAAAAAGAGGAGTATGTGTCCCATGTTCCCTATGCAAGTGTTATTGGGGAGTTTGTTGTATGCTATCGTATCTACTAGACCAAACATTTCCTAGTAATGGGAGTTTTGAGTAGGTATATGTCAAAACCCAGGAACATTAGACAGTTTTAAAGAGGGTATTTAGATATCTGTTTTGTTGATTAAGGTTGGTTGTCATTGATGTCAACCCTTGAAGGAAGTTGGAGAACCCAGGTTTGGGTAATGGACCCAAGTTTGTTTGATGGATAGAAGTATGAGTTTTGATATATTTGTAGATAATACTATTCTATATGGATAGTACGTGTCATGATATTTCTAGTGGTATGTGGAACGTCACATAACTCCTCACGGTTAGAGAGTTATGGCCATGTGAAGTTGGAGAACCCTCATGAGTCATATAGAAGCCCCGAAAGGTCAAAGTAGTCAAAGTGGTTTAAGAGATTTTTAGAAGGTAAATAATAAAGTGAAGTGATGAGTGTACTATAATTCAAAGAGGATACAAAATAAATTATTTAAATAATAAAGTTAATGGATAAATTACTAATTGGACAAGTGGTTGGAAGTTGGTTAACCCTAAAATAAGGAAAGTGGGTTAATATGGTTAAAAGGTAACCCCTTGAGGAAGCTACATGAAAGTATAAATAAGAGGCAAGGCTCTCTCATTTTATATCAAACTTGAGAATATTGAATATCTATAGGTGCATGAGGTAACCAAAGTATATCTAAGTTGAATTTCAAAGAGAAGGTGAAGTAAAGAAGGTCGAAATTCAAGGGAGGATAAATTCTTTTGATGATGCTTTCTAAGGTATGTTATTTACAGGTCATCTCACCATTTTCGCAATAAATTTTTTTCTAGAATGATTCAAACCATGAAATTGATAGGCCATTGAGAAAACATATCCAACTAGATGTGGTACAAATTTTGTCTTGTGGTTCTTTGTAGTTTTGGAGTTACACTCCGTGGAAAATAGGGTTTGTGGCTAGTCCTGAAACTAGTCTAAAACATGTGTTTCTGGTAAAATTGTCATAAATTCTTCATAACATATCCAAATTAAGTAAGACCAAATGTGTTGGTTAGAGTACAGTCTGTAGCATTCTATGTAAAATTTTCAGATCCATACAACAAATATTCTGTGTGGGGCATGCTCTACAATTTCGCTCTCTAAAATAAGCCAGAATTCAACAAGGTATGACATTTTTGCTATAACTTCTTTTTCTGAGAGGTTCCAAGTAGTGAAACCTGGAGGAATTGCATAAAACACACTGAATAACATGGTGTAATATTTTCAGATCTGTATTCATTACAGGTACATAGTTATGATTATTTCAAGTTAGGGTTGTTGACTAATCCAAAACTAGTCATGTGAGATTCAAGAAAAGTTTGATGAAAATGCTAGTCTCTTGTTGTTAAAGTTAAGGAAGGTTTGCAGGTATGTGATCATATACACCAGGTTTATTATAGAGTTACAAATCAGATTTGGATGATGGAATTGATGAGGGATTTTGGTTGAGGTACATGTTGGGTACATGGTTGAGACAAGCAGATGATGAGTTGGCACATACATGAGGTGTATAGTTGACGATGTTGGTACATCTTGATGAGTCATAGTTTATGAGTAGTTGATACATGATTGGTACATACATGGTACGTGGTTGGATGCACTTGTTTATGGTACAGATTGATTACAGGTTGTTTGGTACAGGTTGGTGCATGGTTGATGCACTTGTTTATGGTACAGGTTTATTACAGGTTGATGCATGGTTGATGCATGGTTCAGGCTTATTGGTACAGGTTTTTTGGTGCAGGTTTATTGGTACATGTTTACAATAGTATATCTCAAAGTGATAGTGTGACAATGGTTCCATCATTCTACTTATACGTCAGGGCGGTTGGACAGGGCAAGGACAGGTGGTTGTAGCCACCTTTCGGTTGTAGCCAGAGAACATAGGGGGTTGTAGCCTCCTTCTGGTTGTAGCCAAAAAATTGGGAAGTTGGATCTTCCCTCAGGTTGTAGCCTGAGAAACTAGGGGGTTGGATCCTCCTTCCAGTTGCAGCTGGAAAATAAAGGAATTTGGTACTTCCAATGAATGTAATTATTCAAGACATATAAGAAAAAGAATTTTATGGTTTTCTCCCACTTTGGGTTTCCACGTAAAACACTGGTGTACTATGTATGTGTATGATTGTTCATTTTTTCATTGCTTATTTAATCTGAAGTTATTGGATGATAATGCTACATTGATATAACACTTGGATTATATGGTTAAAAAGGATTAAATTGCTCTATTACTAATTCACCCCCCCTCTCAGTAATCCAACAATTGGTATCAGAGCAGGTTTCTTCAGAAATTAGTTTAACCATTGAAAGGTAGATCATGGAGAGAAACAACTTGTGTAAAAATGGAATACCATGGTTTGATGGACAAAAGTATGCATTTTGGAGCATAAGGATGAAGACATATATACAGGCACATGGATTTGAAATTTGGCAATCAATTGTAGATGGATACAGAGTACCAATAGTTCTGGCAACAAATGACAAAATAGTGAAACTCGGTCAGAATAATTCCAAATCTACAAATGCACTTCTGAATGGTCTTGGTGAAACAATATTCACCAAAGTTTCACATTGTAAATCCACTAAAGAGATTTGGGAAAAATTTCGAAATATTTAGGAAGGAGATTCAAAAGTCAAAGCAACAAAGATTCAAAATTATAGAGGTCGGTTCAAACAACTAAAGATGAAGGAAGATGAGAATATTGCAGCTTACTTCTTATGAGTCGATGAAACAGTAAATGCAATCATGGGACTGGGAGAAGAAATTCAAGAATCTGTAATTGTTCAAAAGATACTAAGATCTCTTCCTATGAGATTTGACCCCAAGATATCAATACTAGAAGAAAGAATAGATCTAAACTCAATAAGAATGGAAGAACTACATGAAATATTCACAACATATGAAATGAGAACTGAACAGGAAAATCCAGATGTAAAAGAAGCATCCTTCAAAGCATCCAAAAGATCAAAGCAAAAGGGAAAGCAACAAGAAAAAGAACATAACAACAATAGTGACGTCTCAGAAGATGATGAATAAGTGGTCAACTTTGTCAAAAGAGTGAACAAGGGAATCAACGACAAGTATAGAGGTAAGCTTCCTTTGATTTGTTTTAATTGTGATGGTATTGGTAATTTTTCTAACAAATGTCCTCATAAGAAAAAGATAAATGATTAGGGTTACTCAAAAAACAAACAAACATACAAAGGCAAAAGAACTACAAAGAAAGTTTTCAAGAAAAGCTTATGAACCAAAGAAGACATCTCATCAGTAGATGAAGATGAAGTCAATGACAGTGAGATAGAAAGAGTTCTATTCATGGCAGTAGAAGACTCTGATAGATAATACTTGGAAGAAGAATATAAACAAGCCAAACAAGAATATGAAGAAGTTGAAGGAGAAATTGAAGAGGCAGAAGTTGACTACTGATAGGAATTGTTGAGTGCCATAGAATTTATCAGAAGAGAAAAGAGAAAAAACAAGAAGCTACAAGTGGAACTAGACAAGAAAGAAGACACTCATTAATTAGAAAAAATGATCACAAATTTGAAGGTTCAAATTGAATAAGCACTCAAAGAACAACTAGAAGGAAGAGACAGGATCATTGAAAATTTGGAAGCAAAGATTGTCAGATTAAGAAAGGATCTTCAAAAGAAAAATATGCAGAACAACTCAAAAGTTTTGAATGACATTATCAATAGTCAAAGGCTTAATCGTGACAAGTCTGGACTTGGATACAATTAGAAAGAAAAGGGATCAAGATCCAAAACAACAGAACAAGAAACATATCCAAAAATCTATGCAGAAACAATCAAAGGGGATAGGAAGGTCTATAGGGAAAATTACAAGGACACTCCTCCATCGAGAAGATTCAAATTTCAGAATCAATGACCGACAGAAATAGATAGGTCTCAGGAAGAAGGATTCATAAGAGCACCTCCTTTCAGAAGATATTCAACTCCCAGGTATCAAACTATCTTTTTTGGTTTATGTTATGCATGTAATAATTTTGGACATAAAGATGTGAATTGCAGAGATAAAAACAAGAACATAAACAACTTTGAAAGTCATACACAAAAGGGTTATCCAACAAGGCCTAGTAAAACACAGAGAAGAAGTTACAACATGTTTGAATCATTAAGCACTAAAGTGGAATGCTACAAGTGTAACATCTTTGGACACATGGCCAAATATTGCAGAATGACAATGCCTCCTACATAACCACAACAAAACAACAACAATCACAGATAAGAACCTCAAAAAAGGACATGGATAAGAAAAAAGAATCAATACAACAATGAAGAATGCACACTCACTCTACAAGCTAAGCAGAAGAAACATTGTTGGTATGTTGAAAGTGAATGTTCAAAACACATGAAAGGTGATAGAGACATGTTTCTTACATTAAGAAAAGAAAGAGATGGATTAGTCTCCTTCGGAAATGATGATTCAACTAAAATCATTGGAAAAGGCACAGTCAKAATTAGGAACAAGAATACAAAAGAAGAAAATGTTCTATTAGTAGAAGATATGAAACATAATCTTCTAAGTGYGAGTCAAATGTGTTACCAAGGTCATTAAGTTACTTTCGATTCACAAAAGTATGATATCAGAAAATAAGGTTCAGGAAAATTGATTGTTGCAACTGCGAGAACTTCAAGCAACATATATGTGTTAAGTGAAATTGGAAATGAAAAGTGTTGTCTAGGAAAGGAAGATGAAAGTTGGCTATGGCACAGAAGAATGGGTCACATACATTTTGATAACCTTTTCAAAGTCAACAAAAGAGAAGTAGTCAGAGAAATACCCCAGATAATGAAACCAACCAACACTTTATGCAAGCATTGTCAACAAGGAAAACAAATAAAGACCAAGTTCAAATCAAAGGAATATTCAACAACAAGACCACTGGAAATTGTGCATACTGATCTAGTTGGACCAAATACAACAAAGGGTTTAAAAGGTGAGAAATACTTTATGTTATTAGTTGATGATTACACAAGAATGACTGCAGTTTCCTTTCTTAAGAATAAGTCAGAATCTTTTGAAAACTTCAAGATCTACAAGGAAATGGCTGAAATGAAATGGATTCAAAAATCAAATGCCTGAGATTTGATAATGGAGGAGAGTTCACCTCAAAGGAATTTATGGACTACTGCAGCAGTGTTGGCCCTCGACCAACTTTTGAGGAAACATTGGTTAGGTTTGACCACCTTTGGGACTTTGACATAGTAATTGAGGAAGGAGCACCCAGGCGGAGCTGAGATCATGGATCTCACTTGTTTTGTGGGATTTGTGGAACCAACATGGGGTTCTTACGGTTTTGTAATGGGTTATGGGATGTTGGCCCATGGGTTTACCCATGATTAGGCCTTTTTGTAAGAAATGTAAAAGTATACATAAGAAATAATGTAATGTAGTAAGGGGGGACTAGCTAAGTGCAAGTAGTCTTGGATTTCTTAGTGCAACAGACCATGTACATGAGACTCTGTGTTTGATAGAGGAGTTGTCTCTGTGCCTTGACCTGATTTTGGGAAGGTGGATCTAGTGCGCAGTGCACAGATCACCTGTCTAGTGAAAATATTGTCTCTATGGCTTAGTACACATGAGAAGATAAATGTAAGAGATTGAAGCCTAATAAAGAAGAATAAGCAGTTGGTGGACGTAGACCCACACTGGGGTGAACCACGTATATCCTGTGTTGATGGTTTTCTTTGTGCTATAATGTTTATGCTGTGGATCTGCTTAGTACATTGAATGTTACGAATGATAGATAGATCTATGAATGTTTAATGCTTTGTATGTGTTGAATTTGTTAGATATGATGTATTATGCTAAGTGTGAAGTGCGAAGTGTATTTTTTCATTATTACTGTGTCGATCTGTACTTAGGGTTTGATCTGCGATGTCAATAAAGCTAATGAATTAGTATAAGTTTTTCCTAAGTACCATGTGAAGTGTTGTAATCACTGATCTGTGTCCCAGCTTGGTTACAAAAACTTGAGTCCTGTAACCCCCCCTGCCTCTACCTCAGGTTCGACTTCTCTTGCTTCGCAGGTGTTGCTGAAAGGGCTAGTAGTTAGGGTTTTGTTGGTGTGTTGTTGAAGCATTGAAACTTGGGTCTGCCCCTGTGCCAAAAAATAGTTCCATAGCTGGGACCTAAAACTATGATTGTTGGGAACTAAAGTAAAGGAAAGAGAATATTTGTGCGTAGATCTGTGGTTGTAGTGTGCAATACTCTACTTGACTTATGAAGCTTTTTGCTAAGAGAGAAACATGATCTGAAGAAAAGATGTAAGATCTTGAAAGAGGTAAATCTTTGTTCTTTGATAAGAGTAACATAAGTGGAAATTTTTAATTCTAAAATATGAATCTAGGTATGTTTGATAGATTATATCCTAGTTTGAAAGCTAGGGTACAACTAGAAGAAAGAATTGATCTGAATAAAATTGATAGAAATAGAGAAAGATATGTTATTCCTATGCATAGAAAGAATTTTTGGACTAATAAGTGGATGCAGGAACCTAGAAAGAATTTTGTCAGATTATAGGTCCAGCACTGCGATCCTAGTGTGCAGTACAGAATAAGTTGGGGAACATACAAGAGGAAGAGAGGATTAACCCTATGTTATAATTGCAGAAGACCATGACATCTTGTTAAGGAATGCCCCGGTATAAGTCCTATTTGTCTTTATTGTAAAATTGTTGGTCATGAGGTTGAGGATTGCCCAAGGATGATTGCTAAATTTGAAAGAATGAACACGAGTCAAGAGAATAAGAGCATATTAGAAGATCATAAATAAAAAGGATAAGAGGAAGATCAGACTATGTTAGTGCAGTTAAAAGAAGCAATGAATGATCACAAATATGTCAGTTTACGAGAAATCATGAAGGAAAAACAACACATAGTTACAAGAGTAGGAGACTTCGACATAGACTATGTCTTGGATGAGGAAACACCAGTGAATATTATGATAGAAAGCACTTGGGAAATTTTGGGACAGCCTACTATAGTACCTTCACTGGGGGATAGACTTGTTTAAAGAAAATATGATAACCCTATGTGGAAGAGTTAATAATGTACCTGTTATCATCCATGGAACATCGACATAAGAGGATTTTGAAGTTATTAGGTTTGTTGAGAGAAACACCCCTTTTCCCCTTTTGTTATGAAAGACTTGGATCAAGAAGAATCGGATCAAAAGGAAAGTAGAGGAAGAAGCTACAGAAAATAAAAACCAAGAACTAAGGGATTTTATAGCTAGAAAGATAGATTGACTGATAGAAGGACGAGAAGTTGAGTCAAAGCAACATAAGGCAAGAGAATTAGCTGTCGAAGTTGAAAGAACGCAAGAAGGGTTGAATGACCTATCCATGCAAGATGAAAGTATATCCATCCAAAAAGTGGCAAGGGAAGGGATATTAACTTTGAACCTTTTGAGAGAACCCCAACAACGCGAAGTTACTATGCTAGGGGAAGACAGGAATAAGAATGGAAAGAGAAATCTAGAAACAGTTAGAGAGACTCAGATTACAGGAAGGAAGGCAAGAAGTCTCAGCAAGAAGAAAACCAAGTTGGAAAATCTACAGGAAGTTACAGAGAAGACTTTGCAGAAAACAACTTTGTAGAATTTGAACCTCGTTGAAACAACATAACCACGCAGAATGGGGCTTCACCCCGGTGAAACTATATGACCGTTGGAGGCGCCCTGACCATTAGAACAACACTCCAAATGGCTAGGAAAGACATTTATGGGAGAATAGACCACGTTTGGTACATTGAGGCCGTGCCATAACAAACAAGTTCACATTAATGGAAGCAGTCATACCCGTTGGAGGAATCTGTTACGATGCTCACTTTCTTAACCCGTTTGATGATGTGTCGGGACCAATTTTTTCTACCCGTGATTATCTGAGCTAGAAAATAAGTGATTGTGTGTGTCGAGTTGTGCTATCAAACCTTTCCATCTATTGTTTATCCTTCTATTCGTTCGCCTGCCCCGACCTATTTGTTAACAGTGAGAATGTCGGTCGAGCGCACTGAGCTAGAGAAATCCATTGAAGAAGTGCTGAAGAATTTTATGGCTGATAAAGCTATGTCTAAAGGAATACAGGTGTCATCGAATAGGGGACTATAGGCTTCCCTGTCGACTCAACTTCGCTCGGTCCGTGTCAACCCCTCGACTGAGAAGCGAAGTAAGCACCGCGATGATCTGGCTAATGCGAAGCATATCCTGTCAGTCTTACCGAACTATATCCCACCTTTGGTTGGCATGGTAAATCATGACAACATCCCACAGGACTACGAGTACATCTTGATCACCATGTACATTCCAAAGGGGATACGCATAGAATACATCCAGTTGGGACATATCCCATCTCTGAAGAACAATGATTTCAACCTCAGTGAAAAAAAGAACTACGCCATGCTCATGCCTCATATATACCTGATGAAGACGACTGGGAAGAAGCCTTGCATAGTCTCCCAACCGTGGATCAAGGAGCTGGCGCAGTCCACAATATTGAATGTCATGAATATTCCTCACTTTGGTTGACATCAAGAGGTTAACTCTTGCATTAAACTCCTCTTGTCGTGCTATCATGAAGGATACTTGTGTCTCGACAGGTGGATTACTGTGGATTTAACGTAGATCCACTTGATCACAGGACTGAGCATGTAGGGACATGACCTACAAAAATTCTACCCAGGGAAGACCTCAGATCACTCCCTGGAACAACGCATAAAGGAGGCATATGGCGAAGTAGAGAAGGGAAAGTGAGGCTACAAGGCAGCCTCTATCTAGGATGGGTTCGTGGTGGACCTCGTAGGAAAATGTGTGTAGGGGATGCAAATGTATTGGGTGAGATACCTCGTCAACGAGCTCAAGAAAGAATGTCTCGAAGCACAGGATCAAGGATACGAATTCCATTTCATATGGTTGCTTATGCAGATCGCATTTGTTGCTTGGAAAATGCCAGAAGGAGCTGCCTTCCTGGAGATTGAACCTTCAGAGTCATTGGCCGTGAGGTTCTCAACCTTATGGTATACAAATGATATGTCGAGGAAATGGTAGTCGAACGCAGTTTTCCATGCCTACTATCAACAACTGAAGGTTTCCATTGAGTCATTCCTGTGGATGACTCTGCGCACGCTGCACCAGTACAGACCACTAGCTAAATTCCACACAGATCCGCACTTTATTTATATCACTGCATGCAAAGATGAGAGTAAGGAAGAACTACAGTCCTATTACAAGTTAACCAATGAAGACATGGAAAATATCACGAAGGAGTGGCCGATGGAGTTCCTTGTACCGATTGATGATGCAGAACTCTTAGACCCTAACATCGTCAGAATCCCCTTGGTCACCCAGTTCGATCATATCGGACAGACCAGCGTGAAGAAGAAGAAGAAAAATGAGGAAGTCCAAAACATATAAACTCATGAGGAGGATAGCGCCTTAGAGGAAAATGGATCTGGTTTGCCCACAGGAGGAGGAGGAGACGAAGTAAATCAAGAAGTAGGAGGGGAAGAAGGAGAAAAACAAGGAGAAGGTGAAGCTACACTGTTGAAGGATCCTCCTACCCAGACAGAAACACCGAAAAAAAGGAAGGTTTCTTCGTAGAAACCCTCATCAATAAAGAAGACCCTTGCCAGTCAATCCCAACTAGAAGCTACGCTTACAGAGGATGATATTGGTCTAATCGACGGAGTGATGGAGGACGTGTCGGAAGACATCTTACAGAGATATGGAGCAAAGCAGGAATATCTATACGAGAAGGTCGAGAAGGAGTTGAAAGAGATACATGAAGCTATTCGCTCAGTCTGCGAAGTATCTACTATGCCTTCCTCATCAAAGACTGTAGAGTTGGGGGATGAGCCAACCCAACTTCGAATACTTGCAAATGCATCATAGGCTCGACTTCAACAAGTCCAAGAGGAGAAGGAAAAATATTTAGAAGCCTTGAAGAAAGAAAGAGAGGATATCTTGGAGAAACTACGAGTTGCGTGGTATTGTGCAACCGCTTAGGAGAACAAGAAGGATGAGTTTCGGGCAATGCTCGAGGAAGACAAAGAAAAGATACAGAGGGAAAATGACCAACTACTCACAGAATAGACCGCAGATAGAGAAGTGGTGGGCAGAGAACTTCACTCTATGTCAGGCGCGGCATAGGAGGAACATGAGAAAGTTGATGCTGAAGTGATGAATCTTGTTTAGGCCATCCAACAGCTTCAAGCAAGGGTAGTGAAGCTGGAGATCCAAGCAGTATCGAGCACTCCACAGGAAGTACGCGATCAGAGGGAGGAATCCACTAAGATTTTAGTGGAAAGGATTAGAGTCCTCTCCTCAGAATGCAAGCAGCTAAGCAAAAGAAGTGCACAGATCTACAGACGCCTCATGGAAGACCTAGAGCTTAGGAAGTTGGAAGCGCAACTACAAGAGGTGCAGTAGTAGGAAATGACAGTACAAGCGTAGATGAAGTCGCTCACTGTAGTCAAGAGAATGAAGAGATCACAATAACATCACGCAGTACAACAAAAAATTACTGCCATCCAGGGAAGAGTAATGGAAGTCACACATAAGCTACAACTGATGCAAGAGGAAGCCTACGTGATATTTGAAGAGATCGAAGGACAAGATTCGCAACTGGACCAAGTGGTTGCGGCAGTGGAACAATGCCTAGAATGGCATGTTAAAGTGCAGATGATCTAGGAGCTCGTTGAGAAGGAGGCTTAGGAGAAGCAACAAGTAGAGGCAGCTCGAGTTAAGTTCGAGGCCTTCAAAGTAACACTACCCAGTTTTGAGTGACTCAGGACGAGTCATAGGTGAGTGTTGGGGACCTGTTGGCCCTCGACCAAGTTTTGAGGAAACATTGGTTAGGTTTGACCAATTTTGGGTCTTCGACATAGTAATCGAGGAAGCAGCGCCCAGGCGGAGATGAGATCTCTGATCTGACTTGTTTTGTGGGCTTTGTGGACCCAACATGGGGTTCTTAGGGTTTTTTAATGGGTTATGGGATGCCAGCCCATGGGTTTACCCATGATTAGGCCTTTATGTAAGAAATGTAAAAGTATAAATAAGAAAGAATGTAATGTACTAAAGTGGGACTAGATAAGTGCAAGTAGTCTTGGGTTTCTTAGTGCAACAGATCGTGTACATGAGACTCTGTGTTTGATAGAGGAGTTGACTCTGTGCCTTGACCTGAGTTTGGGAAGGTGGATCCGGTGCGAAGTGCACAGATCACCTATTTGGTGTGAATCTTGTCTCTGTGGTTTAGTTCACAGGAGAATATGAATGTAAGATATTTAAGCTTGATAAAGAAGAAGAAGTAGTTGGTGGGCGTGGCCCCACATTGGGGTGAACCATGCATATCCTGTGTTTATGGTTTGATTTTTGGTATAATGTTTATGCTATGGATCTTCTTAGTACATTGAATGTTACGAATGATAGATAGATCTATGAATGTTTAATGATTTGTACATGTTTAATGTGTTAGATCTGATGTATGATGCTAAGTGCAAAGTGTATTTTGTCATTATTGCTGCATCAATCTGTACTTAGGGTTTGATCTATGATGTGAATAAAGCTAATGAATTAGTATAAGTTGTTCCTAAGTACCATGTGAAGTGTTGTAATCATAGATCTGTGTCCCATCTTGGTTACAAACACTTGAGTCATGTAACCCCCCTGCGTCTACACTAGGTGAGACTTCTCCTGCTTCATAGGTGTTTCCAAAAGGGCCGGTAGTTAGGGTTTTGTTGGTGCGTTGTTGAAGCGTTGAACCCTGGGTCTGCCCATGTGCCAAAAAGAAGTCACGGAATAAAAAGGCAATTCTCCATTGCTAGGACACCTCAACAAAAACAACATGACAGTACAGGAAATGGCTCGAACAATGCTAATGGATTCCAAATTGACAGATACTTTTTGGAAACAAGCAGTGCATACAACAATTCACATTCAAAACAGAGTAATGCTCAAAAACAACACTGACAAAACTCCCTACGAGCTATGGAAAGGAAGACCAACAAATTTGAAGCACTTCAGACCTTTTGGAAGCAAATGCTACATCAAAAGAGAATATGGAAGAATGAGAAAGTTTGACTCACGTGTGGACAAAGGAGTACTTGTTGGCTACTCAAGTAAAAGGAAAGCATACAAGTGTTACAACCTGAGATTGAACAAAGTTGTGGAAAGCATCAACGTAAGAATTGATGAAACAACTAGACAAGAATTAAAGGAAGAAGAAAATGAATCAATGGAACAACTTTACAAAGAAGAAACATAAGATGAAAAATAAGTAGAAGGGGAATATGAAGATGATCTGACAGAAGAATAAGAGAAATTTCAACAAGTGCCTCCAAAGAAACCTAGCAGACGAGTACAAAAGAATCATCCTTCATATTAGATTATCAAAAACAAATATGCAGAGTTGAAACTAGAAGAAGAATCCGTTCACCAAAACAAACACACCTAGCACTCTCATCTACGATTGAACCAACCTATTTTGAAGAGGCCAGCAAGGATGAATTTTGGAATAAGGCCATGGATGAAGAATTGGATCAAATAGAGGAAAATGACACTTGGGAATTGGTTCCAAGACCAAAGGATAACAATGTGATCGACACAAAGTGAGTATACATGAATAAATTGAAAGAAGATAGACATTTTACAAGGAACAAAGCTAGATTGGTATGTAAAGGATATGCACAAGTTGAAGGAATCGACTTTGAAGAGACATTTTCCCCAATTGCCAGAATGGAAGAAATCCGATTGATTTTATCTTATGCATGCTCCAAAAATATTAAAGTGTATCAGATGGACGTAAAATCAATTTTTTTGAATGGAGAACTTGAAGAAGAAGTCTACATTGAACAACCAGAAGGATTTCAGTTGTCAGAGAACGCAGATTATATGTGTAAATTAAAGAAGGCCTTGTATGGTCTAAAACAGGCTCCTAGAGTATGGTTCTCTAGACTGGATAAATATCTACAACAGACAGGGTTCAGAAAAGGAAGTGAGGACAACAACCTCTACATCAAGGTAATTCAAGATAATATTTTATTAATTGAAGTTTATGTTGATGATATTATTTTTGGTAGTGATGATGATAGGTTAAGCCAGAAATTTGCAAAGGATATGCAGAATGAATTTGAAATATCATTACTTGGAGAACTATCCTTCTTTCTGGGATTTCAGATACGTCAAAGAAGCCAAGGAATTTTTATTTCTCAAACCAAGTATATCAGAGAAATGATAAATAGGTTCAGAATGGAAGATTGCAAACCAGTTATCACTCCCATGCAAACCAGTTGCAAGTTGAGCAAAGATGATGATTCAAAGTCTACAGATCAGAGGCAATATAGATCAATGATCGGTAGCCTACTATATGTGACAACATCCATACCAAATGTAATGCAGGCAGTTGGACAGGTGACACGATTTCAAGAAGCACCAAAGGAATCACATGTATTAGCAGTGAAGGGCATTTTCATATATCTCAAAGGAACAAAAGAGTTTGGATTATGGTATCCAAAAGGAAAGGATCTATCACTTATTGCCTACACAAATGCAGATTGGGCAGGTTGTATTGATGACTGATGAAGCACTAGTGGAGAAACATTCTACTTGGGTGAGTGTTTAGTATCATGGCTAAGCAAGAAAAAATCATCAGTATCTTTATATACAACTGAGGCAGAGTATATTGCAGCAACACCATGTTGTACACAGGTTCTTTGGATGAAACACACTCTAACAGATATATATGTTGAGTATGATGAGCCCATTCCAATCTATTATGACAATACAAGCGCCATCAATATCGCAAATAACCCGGTGATGCACTCCAAGACGAAGCACATTCCAATCAAGTATCACTTTCTACAGGAACAGGTTGCAAAAAAGAACATCAGAGTTGAGTATGTTGGCACAAAAGAACAAGTGGCATACATATTTACAAAACCACTTCCATGGGAAGCCTTTGAGTATAAAGAGGACAAATCATTTAGGGGGAGAAACCCTGAATGGAAAAATACCTTTGCCATTGATGACAAAGGGGGGGAGATTTATCAGATGCAGAGGACAGAGGCATGGTTCTAGGGGGAGCATGAGAGATATAAATTCAGTATTGCATGACATGATTTCAGTATTGCATCAGAGTGTTTCCATCAATGCCAAAGGGGGAGATTTTTTATTAAGGTTGGTTGTCATTGATGTCAACCCTTGAAGGAAGTTGGAGAACCCAAGTTTGGGTAATGGACCCAAGTTTGTTTGATGGATAAAAATATGAGTTTTGATATATTTGCAGGTAATACTATTCTATATGTATAGTACATGTCATGCCATTTCTATTGGTATGTGGAACGTCACATAACTCCTCATGGTTAGAGAGTTATGGCCATGTGAAGTTGGAGAACCCTCATGAGTCATCTAGAAGCCCTGAAAGGTCAAAGTAGTCAAAGTGGTTTAAGAGATTTTTAGAAGGTAAATAATAAAGTGAAGTGATGAGTGTACTATAATTAAAAGTGGATACAAAATAAATTATTTAAATAATAAAGTTAATGGATAAATTACTAATTGGACAAGTGGTTAGAAGTTGGTTAACCCTAAAATAAGGAAAGTGGGATAAGATGGTTAAAAGGTAACCCCTTGAGGAAGCTACATGAAAGTATAAATAAGAGGCAAGGCTCTCTCATTTTATA
>ML782833.1:185180-222584 GCA_009831015.1 Picea engelmannii
GTACATGGTTGGATGCACTTGTTTATGGTACAGTTTGATTACAGGTTGTTTGGTACAGGTTGGTGCATGGTTGATGCACTTGTTTATAGTACAGGTTGATTACAAGTTGATGCATGGTTGATGCATGGTTCAAGTTTATTGGTACAGGTTGTTTGGTGTAGGTTTATTGGTATAGGTTTACAATAGTATATCTCAAAGTGATAGTGTGACAGTGGTTCCATCATTCTACTTATACATCAGGGTGGTTGGACGGGTCAAGGACAGGTGGTTGTAGCCGGAGAACATAGGGGGTTGTAGCCAGAGAATTGGGGAGTTGGAGCTTCCCTCAGGTTGTAGCTTGAGAAACTAGGGGGTTGGAGCCTCCTTCTAGTTGCAGCTGGAAAACAAAGGAAGTTGGTGCTTCCAATGAATGTAATTCTTCAAGACATATAAGAAAAACCATTCCGTGGTTTTCTACCGCTTTGGGTTTCCACGTAAAACACTGGTGTACTGTGTATGTATATGATTGTTCATTTTTTCATTGCTTATTTACTCTACAGTTTTTGGATGATAATGCTACATTGATATAACACTTGGATTATATGGTTAAAAAAGGTTCAATTGCTCTATTACTAACTCACCCCCCCTCTCAGTAATCCAACAGTTGGTATAAGAGAAGATTCCTTCAGAAATCAATTTAACCACTGAAAGGTAGATCATGGAGAGAAAAAACTTGTATAAAAATGGAATACCACAGTTTGATGGACAAAATTATGCATTTTGGAGAATAAGGATGAAGACATATATACAGGCACATGGATTTGAAATTTGGCAATCAATTGTAGATGGATACACAGTACCAACAATTATGCCAACAAATAACAAAGTAGTGAAACTCGGTCAGAATAATTCCAAAACCCCAAATGCACTTATGAATGGTCTTGGTGAAACAATATTCACCAAAGTTGCACATTGTAAATCTGCTAAAGAGATTTGGGACAAACTTTGAAATATTTATGAAGGAGATTCAAAATTCAAAGCAACAAAGCTTCAAACTTATAGAGGTCAGTTCGAACAACTAAAGATGAAGGAAGATGAGAATATTGCATCTTACTTCTTACAAGTCGATGAAACAATAAATGCAATCATGGTATTGGGAGAAGAAATTAAAGAATCTGTAATTTTTCAAAAGGTATTAAGATCTCTTCCTCTGAGATTTGACCCTACGATATCAACACTAGAAGAAAGAGAAGATCTAAACTCAATAAGAATGGACGAAATACATGGAATATTCACAAAATATGAAATGAGAATTGAATAGGAAAATCCAGATGTAAAATAAGCAACCTTCAAAGCATCCAAAAGATCAAAGCATAAGGGAAAGCAACAAGAAAAAGAATATAGCAACAATAGTGACGTCTCGTAAGATGATGAAGAAGTGGCAAACTTTGTCAAAAGACTCAACAAGGGAACCGACATAAAGTATAGAGGTAAGCTTCCTTTAATTTGTTTTAATTGTGATGGTATTGGTCATTTTGTTAACAAATCTCCTCATAAGAAAAAGAGAAATGATGAAGGTTATTCAAAAAACAAACAACCATATAAAGGAAAAATAACCACAAAGAAAGTTTTCAAGAAAAACTTATGCACCAAAGAAGACGTCTCATCATCAGATGAAGATGAAGTCAGTGACAGTGAGACATAAAGAGTTCTATTCATGGCAGTAGAAGACTCTGATAAAGAAGACTTTGAAGAAGAATATGAAGAAGTCGAAGGAGAAATTGAAGAGGCAGAAGTTGACTACCAAGAGGAATTGTTGAGTGCCATATAATTTATTAAAAGAGAAAAGAGGAAAAACAAGAAACTACAAGCGGAACTAGGCAAGAAAGAATACACTCAGGAATTAGAACAAATGATCACAAATTTGAAGGTTCAAATTGAAGAAGTTAAAAGAATTGAAGAAGCACTCAAAGAACAATTGGAAGTAAGAGACATGATCATTGAAAATTTGGAAGTAGAGATTGTCACATTAAGAAAGGATATTCAAAAGAAAAATATGCAGAACAACTCAAAATTTTTGATGACATTATCAACAGTCAAAGACCCATGACAAGTCCGAACTTGGATACAATCAGACCGAAAATGGATTAAGCTCCAAAACAACAGAACAAGAAACATATCCAAAACTATGCAGAAACAATCAAAGGGGACAGGAATGTCTACAGAGAAAATTATAGGGACACTCCACCGAGAAGATTCAGATTTCAGAAATAACGACCGACAGAAACAGATAGGTCTTAGGAAGAAGAATGATTCATAAGAAAACCTCCTTTCAGAATATCTTCAACTCCAAGGTATCAAACTATCTTTTTTGGTTTATTTTATGCATGTAATAATTTTGGACATAAATTTGTGAATTGCAGAGCTAACAACATGAACATAAACAACTTTGAAAGTCATACACAAAAGGGTTATCCAAGAAGGCCTAGTGAAACACAACGAAGAAGTTACAACATGTTTGAATCATTAAGCATTGAAGTGGAATGATACAAGTGTAACAACTTTGGAAACATGGCCAAATATTGTAGAATGACAATCCCTCCTAGAGAACCACAACATAACAACAACAATCACATACAAGAACCTCAAAAAAGGACATGGATAAGAAAGAAGAATCAATACAACAATGAATAATTAAAACTCGCTCTACAAGCTAAGCAAAAGAAAAGTGGTTGGTATGCTGATAGTGGTTGTTCAAAACACATGATAGGTGATAGAGACAATTTTCTTACATTAAGAAAAGAAAGAGATGGATCAATCTCCTTCGGAAATGATGATTCATCTAAAATAATTGGAAAAGGCACAGTCAAAATTGGGAACAAGAATACAAAAGAAGAAAATGTTCTACTAGTAGAAGATATGAAACATAATCTTCTAAGTGTGAGTCAAATGTGTGACCAAGGTCATAAAGTTACTTTCGATTCACAAAAGTGTGATATAATAAAATAAGGTTCATGAAAATTGATTGCTACAATTGCGAGAACTTCAAGCAACATATATGTGTTAAGTGAAATTGGAAATGAAAAGTGTTTTCTAGGAAAGGAAGATGAAAGCTAGTTATGACACAAAAGAATGGGTCACATACATTTTGATAACCTTATCAAAGTCAACAAAAGAGAAGCAATCAGAGAAATGCCCCAGATCACGAAACCAACCAACACTTTATGCAAGCATTGTCAACAAGGAAAGCAAACAAAGACCAGGTTCAAATCAAAGGAAATTCAACAACAAGACCACGGGAATTGTGCATACTGATCTAGTTGGACCAACTACAACAAAGGGTTTAAAAGGTGGGAAATAAATTATGTTATTAGTTGATGATTATACAAGAATGACTACAATTTGATTTCTCAAGAATAAGTCATAAGCTTTTGAAAACTTCAATATCTACAAGTAAATGGTTGAAAACGAAATGGATTCAAAAATCAAATGCTTGAGATATGATAATGGAGGAGAGTTCACTTCAAAGGAATTTATGGACTACTGCAGTAGTGTTGGCCCTCGACCAAGTTTTGAGGAAACATTGGTTAGGTTTGATCACTTTTGGGACTTCGACGTAGTAATCGAGGAAGGAGAGCCCAAGCGGACCTGAGATCATGGATCTCACTTGTTTTGTGGGCTTTGTGGACTCAACATGGGGTTCTTAGGATTTTGTAATGGGTTATGGGATGTCGGCCCATGGGTTTACCCATGATTAGGCCTTTTTGTAAGAAATGTAAAAGTATAAATAAGAAAGAATGTAATGTAGTAAGGGGGGACTAGCTAAGTGCAAGTAGTCTTGGGTTTCTTAATGCAACAGACCATGTACCTGAGACTATGTGTTTGATAGAGGAGTTGGCTTTGTGCCTTGACCTAATTTTGGGAAGGTGGATCCAGTGCGCAGTGCACAGATCACCTGTCCGGTGTGAATCTTAGCTCTGTGGCTTAGTGAAAAAGAGCAGATGATTGTAAGAGATTGAAGCCTAATAAAGAAGAAGAAGCAGTTGGTGGACATATCCCCACACTGGGGTGAACCAGGTATATCCTATGTTGATGGTTTGTTTTGTGCTATAATTTTTATGTTGTGGATCTGATTAGTACATCGGATGTTACGAATGATAGATATTTCTATGAATGTTTAATGCTTTGTACATGTTGAATGTGTTAGATCTGACATATGATGCTAAGTGCGAAGTCTATTTTGTCATTATTACTGAGTCGATCTGTACTTAGGGTTTGATCTGCAATGTGAATAAAGATAATGAATTAGTATAAGCTAGTCCTAAGTACCCTATGAAGTGTTGTAATCATAGATATGTGTCCCAATTTGGTTACAAAAACTTGAGTGATGTAACCCCCTTGCCTCTACCTCGGGTGAGACTTTTCTTGCTTCGCAAGTGTTGCCGAAAGGGCCGGTAGTTAGGGTTTTGTTGGTTCCCTATTGAAGTGTTGAACCCTGGGTCTGCCCCCGTGCCAACAAATGGTTTTGTTGCCGGGACCTGAAACTGTGATTGTTGGGAACTAAAGTAAAGGAAAAAGAAGCTTTGTGAATAGATTTGTAGATGTAGTGTGTAGTACTCTACTTGACTTATGAATCTTTGTGCTAAGAGAGAAACATGATCTGAAGAAAAGAGGTAAGATCTTGAAAGAGGTAAAGCTTTGTGCTTTGATAAGAGTAAGATAAGTGGAAATTTTTAATTCGAAAATATGAATCTAGGTATGTTTGATAGATTCTATCCTATTCTGAAAGCTAGGGCACAGCTAGAAGAAAGAATTGATTTGAATAAAATTGATACAAATAGAGAAATATATGTTATTCCTATGCATAGAAAGAATTTTTGGACTAATAAGTGGATGTAGGGACCTAGAAAGAATTTTGTCAGATTACAGGTCCAGTACTGTGATCCTAGTGCATAGTACATAAGAATTTGGGGAACATACAAGAGGAAGAGAGGATTAACCCTATGGTATAACTGTAGAAGACCGGGACATCCTTCTAAGGAATGCCCTAGTATAAGTCCTATTTTTCTTTATTGTAAAATTGTTGGTCATGAGGTTGAGGATTGCCCAAGAATGATTACTAAAGTTGAAAGAATGAACATGAGTCAAGAGAATAAGATCATGTTAGAAGATCAGAAAGAAAAAGGATCATGGGAAGCTTAGACTATGTTAGTGTAGTTTAAGAAGCAATGAATGTTCACAAAGATGTCAGTTTACCAGAAATCACGAAGGAAAAACAACACATAGTTACAAGAGTAGTAGACTTCGACATAGACTATGTCTTGGATGAGGAAACACCAGTGAGTATTATGACAAAAAGTACTTGGGAAATTTTGGGACAACCTACTATAGTACCTTCACTGGGAAGGATAGGCTTGTTTAAAGGAAAGATGATAACCCTATGTAGAAGAGTTACTAATGTACTTGTTCTCATCCATGGAACATCAACATAAGAGGATTTTGAAGTTATTAGGTTTGTTGAGAGAAACGCCCCTTTTCCCCTTTTTTTAGGAAATAATCTGATCGAGAAGAATAAGATCAGAAGGAAAGCAAATGAAGAATCTACAGAAAAGAAAAAGAAATAACTAAGGGATTTTATTGCTAGAAAGATAGATTGACTGATAGAAGGACGAGAAGTTGAGTTGAAGCAACAGAAGGCAAGAGACTTAGCTATCAAAGTTGAAAGAACACAAGAAGGGTTGAAGGATCTATCCATGCAAGAAGAAAGTATATCCATCCAGGAAGTGGCAAGGGAAGAGATATTAACTTCGAACCTTTTGAGAGCACCCCAGCAACGCGAAGTTACTACGCTAGGAGAAGATAGGAATAAGAATGGAAAGAGAAATCTAGAAACAATTAGAGAGACTCAGATCACAGAAAGGAAGGCAAGAAGGCTCAACAAGAAGAAAGACAAGTTGGAAAAGATACAGAAAGATATAGAGAAGACTTCATAGGAAACAACTTTGCAAAATTTGAACCTCGTCGAAACAACAGAACCACGTAGAATGGGACTTCACCTCGACAAAGCTATATGACCATTGGAGGCACCCCAACCATTAGAACGACGCTTTGAATGGATAGGAAACACATTTATGTGTGAATAGACCACGTTTGGGACATTGAGACCTCGCCATAACAGACATATTCACATTAATGGAAGCAATCATACCTATTGGAGGAATCGGTTACGACGCTCGCTTACTTAACCCATTCGATGTTGCGTCGGGACCACTTTTTGCTACCCGTGATTATATGAGATAACAAAGAAGTGATTTTGTGTGTCGATATGTGCTATCAAACCTCGCCATCTATTTTTTACCCCACTATTCATTCGACTACCCCAACCTATTTGTTAACAATGAGAATGCGATCGATCTCACCGAGCTAGAGAAATCCGTTGAAGAAGTGTTGAAGAAGTTTATGGCTGATAAAGCTATGTCTAAAGGAATACAGGCATCGTCGACCAGGGGACTGCATGCTTCCCCCTCGACTGGACGTCGCTCAGGTCGTGTCAACCCTGTGACTGAGAAGCAAAGTAAGCACTGTAATGATCTGGCTAATGCGAAGCAGATCCCATCGGTCTTACGGGACTATATCCCACCTTTGGCTGGCACAGTTAATTGCAAAAACATCCCATGGGACTACAAGTACATCTTGATCACCACATACATCCCGAAGTGGATACGCAAATATGGAAGCCAGTTGGGACAGATCCCATCTCTGAAGAACAATTATTTCAACCTCAATGACAGAAAGAACTACGCCATGCTCGTGCCTCATAGATACCTGATGAAGACGACTGAGAAGAAGCCTCACATAGTCTCCCAGCCGTGGATCAAGGAGCTGGCGTAGTCCACGATATTGAATGTCATGAAGATTCCTCACTTTGGCTGACATAAAGAGTTTAATGCTTGCATTAAAATCCTCTTGTCGTGCTATCATGGAGGATACCCGTGGCTCGACAAGAAGATTACTGTGGATCCGACGTTGATCCACTTGATCACATTAATAAGCATGCAGGGACCTGACCCGCAACAGTTATACCCAAGGAAGGCCTCGGATCGCTCCCTGGCACAACGCATAAAGGAGGCATATGACGAAGTAGAGAAGGGAAAGAGAGGCTACAAGGTAGCGTCTATCTAGGATGGTGCAGTGTGATTCACTTGGAAAATTATAGTTAGCAAGCTCATCAGAACGAACCGCCCCACATAGGTCACCGGGTTCATGGTGGACCTCGCAGGAAAATGCATGGAGGGGATGAAAATGAATTGGGCAAGCTACCTCGTCAATGAGCTCGAGAAATACTGCCGCAAAGTGTAGGATCAAGGATACGAGTTCCATTTCAGACAGTTGCTTGTGTTGATCGCATTTGTCGCTTGGAAAATTTCAGAAGGAGTTGCCTTCCTAGACATTGAACCTTCGGAGCTATTGGTCGTGAGGTTCTTGACCTTATGGTATACGAATGATATGTCGAGGAAATGGCAGTCGAATGTAGTGTTCCACACCTACTATCAACCACTGAAGGTTTCCATTGATTAGTTCCCATGGATGACTCCGTTCACTCTGCACTAGTACAGACCACTAGCTAAATTCCGTGCAGATCCGCACTTTATTTATATCACTGCACACAAATATGAGAGTAAGGAACAGATCACGAAGGAGTGGATGATAGAGTTCCTTGTACCATTTGATGATGCATAACTCTCATACCTTGACATCATCATAAGCCACTTGGTCACCCAGTTCGAGCATGTCGGACAGACCAACGCAAAGAAGAAGAAGAAAAAGGAGGAAGTCCAAAATATAGAAACTAATGAGGAGGATAGCACCTCAGAGGAAAATATATCTGGTTCGCCCACAAGAGGAGGAGGAGATGAAGTAAATCAAGAAGTAGGAGGGGAAGAAGGAGAAAAACAAGGAGAAGGAAAAGCTACACCGCCGAAGGATCCTCCTACCTAGACAAAAACACCGAAGAAAAGGAAGGTTTCTCCGCATGAAACCCTCACCAAGAAGGAAGACCCGCGCCAGTAAACCCCATTTAGAAGCTATGATTATAGAGGATGATATTGGTCTAGTCCATGGAGCGATGGAGGACGTGTCTGAAGACCTCTTACAAATATATGGAGAAAAGCAGGAAGATCTATACGAGAAGGTCGAGAAGGAGCTAAAGGAGAGACTGCAGATTTGGGGGATGATCCAACCCAACTTCTATGACTTGCATATGCGACAGAGGATCGACTTCAGAGAGTCCAAGAGGAGAAGGGAAAATCTTTAGAAGCCCTAAAGAAACAAAGAGAGGAGATCTTGGAGATACTACGAGTTGTGCGGTATTGTGCAACCGCTTATGAGAATGAGAGGGATGAGTTCTGGGCGATTCTCAAGGAAGACATAGCAAAGATACAGAGGGAAAAGGACCAACTACTCATAAAACATACCACAATCAGAGAAGTGGTGGGTAGATCACTTCGCTCTGTGCCAGGCATGGCACAGGAGGAACAAGTGATGAAACTCGTTGAGGCCATCCAACATCTTCAAGCAAGGGTAACAGAGTTGGATATCCAAGCAATACTGAGCACTCCGCAGGAAGTACGCGACCAGAGGGAGGAAGCCGCTAAGAGAATAGTGGAAAGGATCAGATTCCTCGCCTTAGAATGAAAGAAGCTAAGCCACATAAGTGCACAGACCTATGAATGCCTCATGGAAGACCCAGATCTTAGGAAGTCAATGATAGTAAAAGCGCAGATGAAGTCGCTCACTACAGTCGAGAGAATGAAGACATCACAAGAACAACGCGCGGTCTAGCAATAGATTACTGCCATCCAGAGTAGAGTAATGGAAGTCACACATAAGCTACAACTGATGTAGGAGGAAGCATGCACAGTATTTGATGATATCAAAGGACAAGGTTCGCAACTGGACCAAGTGGTTGCGACAGTGGAACAATGCCTGGAAGGGCATGTTAAAGCGTAGATGATCCAGAAGTTCGCTGAGAAGGAGGCTTAGGCGAAGTAATAAGTTGAGGTATCTTGAGCTAAGCTTGAGGCCTTCGAAGCAACAATGCCTAGTTCTGAGTGACTCGAGACGTGTCACAGGTGAGTGTTGGGGGCCTGTTGGCCCTTGACCAAGTTTTGAGGAAACATTGGTCAAGTTTGAGCACTTTTGGGACTTTAACACAATAATTGAGGAAGGAGTGCCCAGACGGAGCTGAGATCGTTGATCTCACTTGTTTTTGGGCTTTGTGGACCCAACATGGGGTTCTTAGGGTTTTGTAATGGGTTATGGGATGTCGGCCCATGGGTTTACCCATTATTAGGCCTTTTGTAAGAAATGTAAATGTATAAATAAGAAAGAATGTAATGTATTAAGGGGGGACTAGGTAAGTGCAAGTAGTCTTGGGTTGCTTAGAGAAACACACCATGTATGTGAGACTCTGTGTTTGATAGAGGAGTTGGCTCTGTGCCTTGACTTGATTTTGGGAAGGTGGATCCAGTGTGCAGTGCACAAATCACCTGTCTGATGCGAATCTTGGATCTATGGCTTAGTGCACAAAAGCAGATGAATGTAAGATGTTTAATCCTAATAAAGAAGAAGAAGCAGTTGGTGGACGTAGCCCCACATTGGGGTGAACCACGTATATCCTGTGTTGATGGTTTACTTTGTGCTATAATGTTTATGCTATAGATCTGCTTAGTACATTGAATTTTACAAATGATAGATATATCTATGAATTTGTAATGCTTTGTACATGTTGAATGTGTTAGATATGACGTATGATGCTAAGTGCGAAGTGTATTTTGTCATTATTACTGCATCGATCTATACTTAGGGTTTGATATGTGATGTGAATAAAGCTAATAAATTAGTATAAGTTGTTCTTAAGCACCCTGTGAAGTGTTGTAATCACAGATCTGTGTCCCAGCTTGGTTAAAGACACTTGAGTCCTATAACCCCCCTACCTCTACCTCGGGTGAGACATTTCCTGCTTCGCAGGTGTTGCTGAAAGGGTCAGTAGTTAGGGTTTTGTTGGTGCATTGAACCCTGGGTATGCCCCTATGCCAACAATAAGTCATGGAATAAAAAGACAATTCTCCATTGCTAGGACACCTCAACAAAATGGAGTTGTTGAAAGAAAGAACATGACAATACAGGAAATGGCTTGAACAATGCTAATGGATTCCAAATTGACAGATATTTTTTGGACACAGGAAGTGCATACAACAATTCACATTCAAAACAGAGTAATTCTCAGAAACAACACTGACAAAACTCCCTACAAGCTATGTAAAGGAAGATCAACAAATGTGAAGCACTTCAGAGTTTTTGGAAGAAAATGCTACATCAAAATAAGAGATGGCAGAATGGGAAAGTTTGACTCTCATGTGGACAAATGAGTACTTGTTGGTTACTCAAGTACAAGGAAATAATACAAGTGTTACAACCTGAGATTGAACAAAGTTGTGGAAAGAATCAACGTAACAATTGATGAAATAGGTAGACAAGAATTAAAGGAAGAAGAAAATGAATCAATGGAACAACTTTACGAAGAAGAAACAAAAGAAGAAAAATAAGTAGAAGGGGAAGATGAAGAGGATCCGACAAAAGTAGAAGAGAAAGTTTAATAAGTGCCTCCAAATACACCTAGCAGACAAGTACAGAAGAATCATCCTTTAGATCAGATTATCGGAAACAAATATGCATGAGTTTAGACTAGAAGAAGAATCCCTTCACCAGAACAAACGCACCTAACACTCTCATCTACGATTGAACCAACCTATTTTGAATAGGCCAGCAAGGATGAATTTTGGAATAAGGACATGGATGAAGAATTGGATCAAATAAAGAAAAATGACACTTGGGAATTGGTTCCAAGACCAAAGGATAAGAATGTGAGCGACACAAAGTGGTTATATGGGAACAAATTGAATGAATCTACACAGGTTACAAGGAACAAAGCTAGATTGGTATGTAAAGGATATGCACATGTTGAAGGAATCGACTTTGAAGAGACATTTTCCCCAGTTGCCTGAATGGAAGTAATCCGATTGCTTTTAGCTTATGCATGCTCCAAAAATATTAAAGTGTATCAGATGGACGTAAAATCAACTTTTCTGAATGGAGAACTTGAAGAAGAAGTCTACATTGAACAACCAGAAGGATTTCAGTGGTTAGAGAACACAGATTATGTGTGTAAATTAAAGAAGACCTTGTATGGTCTAAAACAGGCTCCTAGAGCATGGTACTCGAGACTGGATAAATATCTACAGTAGGCAGGGTTCATAAAAGGAAGTGCAAACAACAACTTCTACATCAAGGTAAGTCAAGATAGTATTTTATTAATTTAAGTTTATGTTGATGTTATTATTTTTGGTAGTGATGATGACAGGTTAAGACAGAAATTTGCAAAGGATATGCAGAATGAATTTGAAATGTCATTACTTGGAGAACTATCCTTCTTTCTGGGACTTCAGATACATCAAAGCAACCAAGGAATTTTTATTTCTCAAACCAAGTATATCAAAGAAATGATAAAGAGGTTCGGAATGGAATATTGCAAACCAAATATCAATCCCATGCAAACCAGGTTAAAGTTGAGCAAAGATGATGATTCAAACTCTACAAATCAGAGGTAATACAGATCAATGATTGGTAGCCTACTATATGTGACAACATCCATACCAAATGTAATGCAGATAGTTGGACAGGTGGCGCGATTTCAAGCAGCACCAAAGGAATCACATGTATTAGCAGTGAAAAAGATTTTCAGATATCTCAAAGGAACAAAAGAGTTTGGATTACGGTATCCAAAAGGAAAGGATATATCACTTATTGCCTACACAGATGCAGATTGGGCAGGTTGTATTGATGACCGACGAAGCACCAGTGGAGCACTGTTCTACTTGGGTGAGTGTTTAGTATCATGGATAAGCAAGAAACAATCATCAATATCTTTATCTACAGTTGAGGCATAGTATATTGCAACAACAACATATTGTACACAGGTTCTTTGAATGAAACAAACTCTGACAGATATACAAGTTGAGTATGATGAGCCCATTCCAATCTATTGTGATAATACAAGTGCCATCAGTATCTCAAAGAACCTAGTGATGCACTCCAAGATGAAGCACATTCCAATCAAGTGTAACTTTCTACGGGAACAGGTTGCAGAAAAGAACATAATAGTTGAGTATGTGGGCACAAAATAACAAGTGGCAGACATCTTTACAAAACCACTTCCACAAGAAGCCTTTGAGTATCTTTGCCAGAGACTCATAGTTATTTCTACTCCAAAATGAATGTTTTTGAATGCTTATCTTATATGTCTTAGATGTACATGAGGAAACACCATAAAGAGGGCAATTCAGTTAGGGGGAGTAGCCCTGAATGGAAAAATACATTTTCCATTGATGACAAAGGGGGAGATATTTATCATATGCAGAGGACA
Source organism: Picea engelmannii (assembly GCA_009831015.1). Classification (NCBI taxonomy): domain Eukaryota; kingdom Viridiplantae; phylum Streptophyta; class Pinopsida; order Pinales; family Pinaceae; genus Picea; species Picea engelmannii. The sequence continues at coordinate 197,644 of ML782833.1, forward strand.
GAGGCATGGTTCCAGGGGGAGCATGAGAGATATAACTTCAATATTGCATGACATGATTTCAGTATTGCATCAGAGTGTTGCCATCAATTCCAAAGGGGGAGATTCTTTATTAAGGTTGTTTGTCATTGATATCACATAAATCCTCACAGTTAGAGAGTTATGGCCATGTGAAGTTGGAGAACCCTCATGAGTCATATAGAAGCCCCAAAAGGTCAAAGTAGTCAAAGTGGTTTAAGAGATTTTTAGAAGGTAAATAATAAAGTGAAGTGATGAGTGTACTATAATTCAAAGTGGATACAAAATAAATTATTTAAATAATAAAGTTAATGGATAAATTACTAATTGGACAAGTGGTTAGAAGTTGGTTAACCCTAAAATAAGGAAAGTGGGTTAAGATGGTTAAAAGGTAACCCCTTGAGGAAGCTACATGAAAGTATAAATAAGAGGCAAGGCTCTCTCATTTTATATCACACTTGAGAATATTGAATATCTACAAGTGACTGAGGTAACCAAAGGATATCTAAGCCGAATTTTAGAGAGAAGGTGAAGTAAAGAAGGTCAAAATTCAAGGGAGGATAAATTCTTTTGATGATGCTTTCTAAGGTATGTTATTTACATGTCATCCCATTTTCGTAATAACCTTTTTTCTAGAATGATTCAAACCGTGAAATTGATAGGCCATTGAGAAAACATATCCAAGTAGTTGTGGTACAAATTTCAGCTTGTGGGTCGTTGTAGTTTTGGATTTACACTCTGTGGAAAATAGGGTTTGTGGCTAATCTTGAAACTAGTCTAAAACAAGTGTTTCAGGTAAAAACGTCACAACTTCTTCATAAAAGATCCAAATTAAGTAAGAAAAAATGTGTCGGTTAGAGTAGAGTCTATAGTATTCTTTGTAAATTTTTCAAATCCATACAACAAATATTCCATGCGGGGCACGCTCTACAAGTTTGCTCTCTAGAATAAGACATAATTCAACAAGGTATGCCATTTTTGCTATAACTCCTTTTCTGAGAGGTTCCAAGAAGTGATTCCTGAAGGAATTGTATAAAACACACCAAATAACATTGTGTACTATTTTCAGATCTTTATTCATTATAGGTACATAGTTATGATTATTTCAAGTTAGGGTTGTTGACTAATCCAAAACTAGTCATGTGAGACTAAAGAAAAGTTTGATGAAAATGCTAGTCTCTTGGTGTTAAAGTTAAGGAAGGTTTGCAGGTATGTGATCATATACACCAGGTCTATTACAGAGTTACAAATTAGATTTGGATGATGAAATTGATGAGGGATTTTGGTTGAGGTACATGTTGGGTACATGGTTGAGACAAGTAGTTGATGAGTTGACACATACATGAGGTGTATAGTTGATGATGTTGGTACATATTGATGAGTCATAGTTGATGAGTAGTTGATACATGATTGGTACATACTTGGTACATGGTTGGATGCACTTGTTTATGGTACAGTTTGATTAAGATTTTTTGGTACAGGTTGGTGTATGGTTGATGCACTTGTTAATAGTACAGGTTGATTACAGGTTGAGGTACAGGTTGATGCATGGTTCAGGTTTATTGGTACAGGTTGTTTGGTGCAGGTTTATTGGTATAGGTTTACAACAATATATCTCAAAGTGATAGTGTGATAGTGGTTCCATCATTCTACTTATACGTTAGGGTGGTTGGATGGGGCAAGGATAGGTGGTTGTAGCCACCTTCCGGTTGTAGCCGGAGAACATAGGGGGTTGTAGCCTCCTTCTGGTTATAGCCAGAGAATTGGGGAGTTGGAGCTTCCCTTGGGTTGTATCTTGAGAAAATAGGGGGTTGGAGCCTCCTTCCAGTTGCAGCTGGAAAACAAAGGAAGTTGGTGCTTCCAATGAATGTAATTCTTCAAGACATATAAAAAAAAACATTCCATGGTTTTCTCCCGCTTTGGGTTTCCACGCAAAACATTGGTGTACTGTGGTGTATGATTGTTCATTGCTTATTTAATCTGTAGTTATTGGATGATAATGCTACATTGATATAACACTTGGATTGTATGGTTAAAACGGATTAAATTGCTCTATTATTGATTCATCCCCCCTCTTAGTAATCCAACATGTGTGGCACCTTATATTATGCAATCTACTACCAAGGAAGAATTGGACCTCACACACACACACACACACACATGGATGTGTTGATGTAGAGTGGGTCAAAGATATTGACCATAGAAGCTCTACAAGTGGGTATGCCTTTAACCTATTTGGTGGAGCAATCAGTTGTATAAGCAAGAGGAATTACTTGCATTGTCAACTACAAATGTTGAGTACATAGCAACCACTCATGGAATTAAGGAAGTTGTATGGTGCAAAGATTGTGTTCAAGTATTACTTTTGTTCAAAAAGTAGTGATAATAGGTTGTAATAGCTCAAGTGCAATTGTTTTGGCAAAGAATCCTACTTATAATTACAAGACAAATAATACCGACGTACAATACCATTTTTCTAGAGATATGGTTGAACACATTAAAGTCTTGTTGGATAAGGTTAATACCTTGAAGAATGTTGTAAACTCATTAACATAGTTTGTTAGTACTGAGAAGTTTTCTTGATGTAGAAAATCAATGGGCATAACTACTCTTAGTAGCTAATTATATGAATTCCTTGCATCCAAACCCTTTTTTGCAAAGAATGCAACAAGTGGGAGAATGTTGGACATGTGTTGTACTCTTTGTAGGTACAAAATAAAATTTTGGGTTTGTTTTGTACTTTTTTGGCCAATGGTTTTTCAACCCATTATAAACTAATACCAGTTAAGGAATTAGGTTTGTAACATAATCTAGGTCAATGAATTAGGGTTTCAGATGCCATGGAATACTTAAATATTGTATTGTGGACAATGAAATTAATATAATGAGATGGAGAGAGGTGTGGCTCTTAGTTACTCTAGTTTTCTCGGTTAAGGGTTTCCAGGGTAAATCTGGTGTACATTGTATGAATGTTTCATTGTTATTCTTACCTTTTAGATTATGTTGGTATTGATTTTCTTGCACACGTTTATCACAATTTTCAATATGGATGTATGGAATAGAAGGAAGGAGTGACATAAGATATGTATTGAATGTGACAAATTATGTGAGAAGAAATGTATGAATGCAAGATAGTACTTTCTTCCTTCTTATGGTAATTTATAGGAAGTCCAATGATCCTAGATAAGGAATTTCCCATTAGATATATTTTGCGTACCACACATGGCCCCTACTCTTTCTCTTCTTGGAGAAATAGAATAACTGTTATTTTTTTACTATGCATGTGGTATTTCCTCCCTATTACTAAAGCGTTGCATCACATTTCATTTATACTTTATACATTGAATGACATGATCAAATTATAACTTCTCAACTAATGGGGCTTTTGCAGTTGGGATTCCAACTATTCAAATAGATCATAAGATACAATAATATTTTGACTTGTATCTATTGCTTAATAGGGACATAAATTTGGGTAATTACATCCCCTCTTCTTTACAAATAACATTGGTCTCATTGTGGACTCCTTATACATCTATTGTAACCATATTGAGCATTACATTGCTATTCAAATTATTTCTACAATTGCACACCACCTTGGTGGCCCCAAAGATAAACATGGTCATCATCAACTTAACTAATATTATCCATGTTATCCCCAATCAAATCAATGAATGGTATCATTCCTTTGGCATCACAATGTTGTTCTCAACTCTCCGACAAAATTTCACATGTAGTGAGATTTTTGTAATAGAAAATATCCATGAAATTTAAATGTAATCACTTAAGAATGATAACAAATCATATTCATCATGTACATAGAAGAATAAAATAAAAGTATTTAGAAAATTTGGCAATACTTACCTTTTAATTTACTGTTTTTTAACAAATTCACACCCTTATTAGTCTCCTATATTTCTAAAGAAGTTGGTAATCCATGTATGTTATGGATTAAGGAACCAATAGGAATCTCAAGTATATTATGGCTTAAGGCACTTGTGGCAATAGCGAGTATGTTAGAGATCTTAGCCCCTCTTATAAGCTCGTGTACCTTAGAGATCAACCCTTCATAATTGCAACTCAACTACATTAAAGTTCTAGTGAAGTATCATAATTTCCAAGTGCCCACCTTGATAGTAAATAAAAAGAATCATTCAAAACCCTTCAAGTTCACAAACACCATCTATTAACCCATTTAACCCTTTCAACTTTATAGGTCATTTCTCAACCCTTCAAGGTCATGATTTACCTAACCCTCTACATCGAATTCCAAGCATAAAATTGTTTCCCAATGCTTAAACAACACACAAGAAGACACTTCCACTAAAATATATGTCACCCCTTACTGGATACCACTAGATCAAAGCTAGTTCCCTGTTGCTAGCCATTGTTACATAAAATATTTGTAAAATTGGAGTCCTCCATGATATTCACAACTCAAGTTGGTTAAAGTTTGTTTGGAATACTAGAGATTGAGACTATGATCTACTGCAATGATAAGGATTATAATATTCATATTTTCCACCCTCTATACTTTTTTCAATAAGATTTTGATCACATATATTTATATTTTCCACCCTCTTAATTGGAACCCATGTCCAAAGAAACACATATGGATAAGAGATATTAATATCCAAACTCAACTATTTCACATAATAATCTATCATTAGTAATTCAAATAATGAAATAAAATATCCCTATGTAGTGGTAGGTGTCATCCCGCCAATAGACTCTACAAGAAGATCCTGAAATAACATAAAATAAGTATTCACAAACATAAACTGAGTGACAACATAATAAATGTGCTATATAAAATCAATTGAGTGTAGTCTTGACTGTCCTCACATAGAACTAGTAATATGCGTCTAGAAGCAAGTACCATTTGTGGAATAAGTATACACATGCCAACTTGGCATGATATCAATAAAATATATGCTTTTAGCCCACATTTCAAGAATAATTAATACCTCCCACTTTACACAAGTAACATGTCATTTGAATCATCATATGCAATGCAACGTGGAACCATTTAATCTCCTTCATTTATTCTTTTTATATCTTTTCGTTGACAACAAACCAATCAACTATTATATTGTTACGATATAGCCTTTTTCTAATTGGTTATACTTTACCTTCTACAACTATATCATTGGCAAAAAAAAATTCACAATAATGGGTACATTTTATATTAGAAAAAACTACAAATGACAACATTGTAATATAAAATTTATAAATTTTGGTTGTAGCTTGTTGAAAAAAGACATAGTCCATCTCTAAAATTATACTATAATTAACTCTCCTATTTCAACCTTTGAAGGAATGATAGGTATACTTCCATACATATTGAGATAATAATAAAACTACTCAACAAAACATAACAACTATAACAAGAAAACTAGAAAATATGCTCGGGGGGTATTTGATTTTTGGGCCCACTTGAGTCTCCATAGTTGCATCTATAGGGAAAGATTCCACTTCAAATTGGGTAGAGATTCTTTCAACCAAAATTCTTCAAAGAACCCAACTGTGATGCTAGCTCTAGATACTTCCTAAATTAAATTTACATAAAGGTTGCTACCTCTTTTTCCAATTCCTTGAGTCCTAGAAGCTCGATTGTTGTTTCCACTACACACTTGTCTCTAATCTTGTTTTCAAAATTAGTTCTATCATCGAATTCTTCGTTTCATTGGTCACCTTATGGTGGAATTCATCACACTGCATTATGTTTTTTCCATCTCTCATTAAAACCTTTTGACCCCTCATTGCACCTCTCAGATCCCACAAAGGACGTAGCACTTATGATGGAAGTGACAATAATAAATCTCTACTAAAAACATATGTGTTTATTAGAGAATATCCCTTGGGTGTATAATGGATTGAAAACCCATAAAATTTACCTCTATACCAAGCCCCAAGGACCAACAATATTTTGGCATCATCCTCACACCACAGGCTAAGAACATAGAGGGGATAGATTCTTCTCCCCGAAACTAGATAGTTGAAACCTCACCCATACCTTCCATGATTTCATTCACAAGGTGTGAGACAAGTGAAAGGAGGGAGAAAATGACAATTAGCTAAAAAAATAGAGAAATAAACCCATACTCATGAATCGATCATACAACACATAAGCACACATGTGAGAGGAAGGAGGATAAGGAGTAAAGAATAATAGCGGAGCTTAACTTCATGTCCCTATGCACTTGCACGATGAGACATTTGTCAATGTATGACACCATTAGCATAACGATCAACTACATCAAGGGATGGGAATTAGGAATGGATCCCCCTCATTTTCCTTATATTCACCCTCATCCATCCTAGTGAATAGGTTTCCTCGAACATCAACCTCCCCATTTTCTTTGCACGAGACTTGGAACAAGTCTAGATTGAAAAAGTTTTTAACCAATTAGGATCCACTAGGTGAGCCTTGAAAATATGAAAAATTGAAGAGAATATTGATGGGATAGAGACCTTAATATAAACGAGGAATCACTAACCACTATCAATTGGCAGATTCCTTTCTACTTTATACTAACTAGGCCTTGATAAATTGTTATCACTTCAACCCCATTATTGGTTTCTTTTCCCAGTCCCCACACGTACTATAATTCCTCTTTTCCTTTAGGATCATAAAGGACCCCCTTCACACCTCTCACCCTTAAATAATTATGACCGTAGTTGTAAAGATTTTTGTTTGGTCTTAAGCTTGACAAGAGGGGGGGATCTAATCCACTTTTCTATGCATTAGGAGCACAATGTAAGCCTTACATGTTCAACCACTATCTTATGGTTCCCACATGGTAGCCTCTTGGGTTGGACACCCTCATGAGAATTGAGGTCAATGATGAGAAACTCTTCATTCCTCACCACTGGATCCAACCCCTTTGGGAAACTATATCAATAACAATTTACTAGTAATGTCAATGATAGAATAGATGTGGAGATATGACTTTGCATTGATAAAACAACTTCATATGAGCATGCCTCCATGGTCCTTCAACATGGATGCATAATAAATATCAGATAACATATCCTTTCTTAGGCCTTGTATTATGAAGCTCATATAAGAAAGGACAAACTATCTCTCTAATATAGATATAAGAGAATACCATAAGCCTTAATTTGAGGTCTTTACTTTGCATTCTAAGTCATCACCATAATAATGATAACTCATTAGTGTTGAATATCTATGAAAGCTAACTCAATATATTGTTGCATCTTTCCCTTTGAGTAGTTTATATAATGAGAGAGAATAAACAATTTCTCACTACTCAATCTAGTAAAGCATGTCAGAATATGAGGTCAAGATGCTTTCCATATAATCACACATATTCAAATGAGAATAATATAATCAAACATAATTGAGTGTGTCCAATATACATATTGGGGAATAGACCAATTCTTAAAATAAGTGTTATTGTGTGGTATCTAAACTAGGTTATAGTAGGGATATTAGCTTATACTAGCACACAACTATTGACTTAAACATGTGATTACATCAATACCATAAAAATAATCTCTTAAACAAATCTACACACTAAGTCAAAACAATAATCAAGTAACTGCACTAATTCAAGAATGAAAGAAAACAACCTAATACATGAGACATAGCTCATTGGATGTAAAGAATTTGATAAAGATCTTATTGAAGTCTAAGCATATTGCATATGACATAAGTGTTATTATCGACACATAGCTCATTGGATGTAAAGAAGTTGATAAATATATTATTGAAGTCTAAGCCTATTTCATACAACATAAGTTCTATTATCGACACATAGCTCATTGGATGTAAAGAAGTTGATAAAGATCTTATTGAAGTTTAAGCATATTGCATACGACATAAGTGTTATTATCGACACATAGCTCATTGGATGTAAATAAGTTGATAAAGATATTGTTTAATTCTAAGCATATTGCATATGACATAAATGTTATTAATAACACATAGCTCATTGGATGTAAGGAAATTGATAAATGTCTTATTGTAGTCTAAGCATATTGCACAAAAAATAATTGCTATTATCGTTTTTTTATTTATTTGTAATCACATATATTCATACACGATCATTCAATCAAGGATGTGATATTTGGGTCCATAAGTTAGAACCAAATACACACAAATACAAATTATTGCAATACACTAGAGCATAGAATGTGTTGAAGAGAAACACATAATACACTAGAGCATAGAATGTGTTGAAGGGAAGCAACAATCTAGGTGCATTGATAGAGCATTGTTTTATGCGATGTGTTGGAAGTCTCTAACTCTGACTCTATCCTAGAAAGATGAAAAAGTGATGTAGGTAGCTAGCACTGTCATGATAAGAAATAATAAGCATTGGTTTAAAAAAAAATTAAAAAAAAATTATGCCTCGGGAAACGTGTCATGTATTTAGGTGGTTTTTTCGACACATGGTTTTTGCTGATGGTTTTCTACTATTTCCATTTAAGAAATTAGGGTTTTGGACTAATCCAGGTCATTGGGTTAGGGTGTTGGATGCCGCTGGCTCCTATATGTATATTGTATTGTAAACAATGTAACACAATGAATGCATACAATATATGTTGGTTTTCCCGGTTTGGGTTTCAAGGGGAAAAATCTCTATATAATGTTTGTATTTTCCATTGTATCTTTTTTGTTCTTTTCTGAATATTTGTTTACAATAGACATTGTACAAGGTTATAATTTACATTTACAAAGGTTGTTGAGGTGTTGGGAGTTGTATGTAGGGAACTTGGCATAGGGGTGGAAACAATGATTTCTTCAAGTAAGAGGATGATGCAACTAAATAAAGGATATTCTATAGTGAATATGGTAGGAGCACTAGCCGGGGAGGGTGAACAAGGCATTGCATAGAAAATGAGTGGTGGGGCTCTAAGGTGGAAGATGGGATTCTAGTATAGTTGTACAAGACAAGGTGGGAGGGAAGTATAGACTCTAGTTGTGGTCCCTATAGGTTAAACATAAGAGGAGGGACTATAAGAGGGATTTCCTCCACGATTGGAGTTAGGGAAGGGCGATAGTCATGCTAGATGATGGCATAAACTATCAGTTCATAGATGGGTCAAGATGTGTGCGCCCCATGCACACCTAACCAATGAGGTCAAGTGGATTAAGGGATATGAGGTCATTGGTGTTGGTGGGATGGTCATGGGTATGGCATGTGGGTGTGACTTGAGGTAAAGGTTGTAACTTATATCATTGTTCATGTTTGTTGTTGTTGTTGATTATGTTATTTGTGATTTCCAACTTTCGCGGTAAGACATGTTTAATAGAGGACTTTTCAGGTACAACTATGTTATATATTATTTTTATCAACATTTCAAAACTCATTTAGATCATTAGAGAAATTTCAAGGTCTAACATGGGAATCCTAAGGAAAATAATAAAATAAGAGCTATGAATTTTCTAATAGAAAGAAATAAAGTTACTTTTTTAATCATATTTTTGACTTATTGCCTTATAGGTTTACTCAAATTTTAAGTGTAGACACTTGTTGGATGTGGAATTAAATTCCGCATCTAATGAGTACCCACTCTACAAATTTTTGATGGACCCGCAATGAGATAAATTGGAAATACATGAAAAAATGTATTTATTTTGCATAGAAACATGCTTTTTTCATGTATTTCTTGGAAATAAACACATTTTTTTCATGTATTTCTTGGAAAGAAACACATTTTTTTTTATGTATTTCTAGTTTTTCTAACTGTGGGTCCATAAAAAGTATGTATAGTGGGTGCTCGTTGGATTCATAATTTAATTCAACATTGAATGAGTGCCTACACTTGAACTTTGAGTACACCTATAAGGAGATAAGTTGAAAATTCAATAAAAAGTAGTTTTTTTTCTTTCCCTCCAAAACTATTTATCCTTATGGTTGACATCGTCATCTTCAATACTATTGGTTCTTTTAAATTTGATGTTGATAGGAGTTTAGGAAGTTTTCCAAACTTTAATCCATGTTAGGAGTTTACGAATTTGTCATTAAGGGGTGATAGGCTCTAATGTCTCCTTCCTTCTTGATGCAGGAACATCATCAACAAGCCTACGTGGGGAGACAACTCAACACCTTAGCGCGTCGTTGAATCATTTCAAAATCTTAACCGTTGGCGTTTCCAACAAATCTTTTTGAAATGATCTAAAATTGAAGAAGATCAAATGCTTAGGAGCTGAATGATCACGAGTGATATGGGAGTTTCACTCCTAGTCTTGAATGTAACGGAAGTTAGGTAGCAGTTAGGTTTTTTTTTTCTTTTTTCTCAAGTAGATAAGTAGTCAGGGAGGAGACTAAGAACCCTAGGAGATAAATAGAGGCGTTGTATGCCCGAATGAGATTGTTGCAAGTTAGTAGGAGAGTGTTGTGATTTAGTTGTTGTTAAGTTTTTAGTTGTTGTTTTATCATAGTTGTAGCCATTTAATTTTGAAAGAATATAACATAGAAAAAATGATCCAATGCATGGAGTTGATATTGTTTACAATTCCCTATTATTTTTGTTTTCATGAATGAATGAGTTATATTGTTGAGTGTATGAAACTGTGAAGTGTTTAGATAAGTTTCAATTGCTCTCTTCGTTGAGTTCATGCAAGGTATGCATACAATCCGCAAGGAGTGCGTTGACAGAGTCTGTTTCGAATTGGAAGCTCAGAAGAGATAGCGTGAAACTTACCTTTGCAAGGAGTGCAAAGTGACTATTGCAAGGTGTGCACAGTCGTCCTCAAGACTTAAGTCTTGCGTGAGAATCTGCAGCAAGGAGTGACAGAGTCTGTTTCAACTCATAAGCTCAAAAGAGATAGTGTTAACTTTCAAATTGCAAGGAGTGAAAAGGGATTGCTACAAGGTGTGCACAGTCGCCCGCAAGAAGTTAAGTATTGCCTGATAATTTGTTGCAAGGAGTGCACATATCCAAAATTTGACTAAGTGTTGAAGTAACTTTTTAAGGAGTCAAAAGAGCAGAAGGAGAGAAAGCTCAAGAGAGATAGCAGGAGAAATCTTCAAAGGGAGTGAAGTTCTGAAGGTTTCGCGAGTTACCTGCTAAGATCCATCCAAGAGGGAGCGTGATCATTCCAGGCTATTGGATCTGGGTAAAGCACACGAGTGTTAAGTATCTGCACACATATAGAAGAGAGGATTCGTCGAAGAGCTGAAGTAGATCTCAGTCATCAATTTGTGAAGGACACGCGTCGATAGATCGTTGTCTTTGGGTGAAAGCATTCCGAGAGAAAGCGAAGATTGAGAGTTGAAATCTCTAAAGCCCGAAGAGCAGAAGTGACTCTCAGTCGTCGATATGTGAGGGAAACACGTCGATGGATCGTCAACTTCGGGTGAAAGTCCTACGGAGGAAGCGAGAGTTGAGAGTTGAAACTCCGGAAGTGCGAAGATCTGAAGTGAATCCTAGCCATTCGATTCAGAAGGACACGCGGCAGGAATCCATGGACTCTGGGTAAACAACCGAAGTGAATCCTAGCCGTCTGATTCAGGAGAACACGCGGCATAAATCTATGGACTCCAGGTAAAGACCCCTAAGTTAATCTCATTCCTCTGATTCAGGAGGAAACATAGAATAAATTCGCACACTTCGAGGGAAAGTGAGTGGATAGGAGTTGAGAAACCCGAAGTCCAAAGACCTGAAGAAATCGTAGTCGTCGATCTGTGGGAGACACATGTCAATATATCGTGAGCTCTAGGTGAAATAATTGTGGAGAAAGTAAGTTTTGAGAGTTCAAAACTTTGAAACCCGAATTGGTGAAGCAAATCACGATCGTTGATTTGAAAGGGGCATGCATCAATGGATCGCAGAGATATAGGAAGGTGTGATCCTGAGAGAAGGAAGGAAACTAGGCAGATCTGAACTGTTGGTCAAGAGGCTCCACCCGAGATCGAGAGATCAATAGTCACACAGGATTGCGGGGACAGAAAATGATCAGAATCTAAAAATTCAAGAGCATGCCACAATCGAAACCACGGTATTGCAAAGGGGACATGTGGCGATTGGTAGTGAATTGCGGGGAAAAAATGGGTTGATCCCAAACCACTCTTTTTCACGCCTACAATCATGTGTTTACACGAGGACATAGCCCGAGGTCACATACGGGAAAGGGCTAATGGAAGAGGAGATAGTGCCTGAATCCTGATAGTTCAACAACATGAAGGGAGAGGTTGCGGGTGCCATAGAACTTGTACCAAAAGATTGAAAGGGCCTGTGTTTAATTACAAGTGAGATCATTAATGTTTCAAAGAGTCGATTTGACTCCGAGAATCGAAGATCCTTGACCGGGAGGTCGAGTAGCCCCGAAGAGAGAAGGGGGGGTCTGCATCAAGTGGTATCAGAGCCTGAAATTGTTTTAGGAAATGAAGAAGAGCTCGAAGGTGTACTTTGTGTGTGAGAGACAGTCAACACAATGCCACCAAGGAGACGTGCGGAACCACCTTTAGACAATTGCACTGTAGAAAGAGAAATACGAGAGCTTCATGAAAGATTAGAGGCGATGGAGGTAGCACATAGGAGAGCACTTGATGTTGGGGACATTAGTGATGAAAAAAGTGAAGAAGTAGAAGTCGAAGAAGCCACAGGGGAATTTTTTTTCGAGGAACGCTTACTGATAGCAGTTATTAAACTGGTAGCTAGAGCCAAGATAGAGATCCCAATGTATGAAGGAAAACTGGATGTTGAAGAATTGTTAGATTGGATAAGATCCATGGAAAAATATTTCGACTATGAATATGTCAATGAGGAGAAAAACGTGAGACATGCTACCACCAGACTGAAAGAACATGCAACATTGAGGCGGGATGAACTGCAAGATGAGAGGAGGAGAAAAGGAAAACATAAGATAAATAATTGGGAAAGAATGGTAGCCAAGATGAAGGCTAATTTCATGCCCAAAGATTATCAGATAAATTTGTTCAGGAAGTTGCAGAACCTGAGACAGAAGGTTATGACAGTGAAAGAATACACGAAGGAGTTTTACAAGTTGAATATCAGGACTGGACAGTGAGAGAAGGATGAGGAAAAAGTTGCCAGGTATATAAATGTCCTGAGGTATGAAATCCAGGATGAGATCAACATGATGTCAGTAAGGACAATAGAGGATTCTTATCAGATTTCTCTGAAGTTAGAGGAGAAGTTGGCTAGGAAGCAGAGTCAACAAACCAAAGGCAGAAGCCCAAGAAAAGGTAAGGGAGTTGCCTAGGATAAGGCACAAAAACCCAAAGATGGGACTGAGAAACCACACAGTCACTCAGAAAGAGGAGGAAGTTCCCGAGGAAGACAAGGTGGTGGAAGAAGTTCTTATAGAGGAAGAGGAAGAAGCAGAGGAGGATAAGTAAGGTGTTGTTCCCATGGAAAGACAGGACACATGTCTTGGGAATGTCCCGAGAAAAAGAAAGACGGAGGAGGTGAAGCTCACATTTTTGAAGCACAGAAAAATAATGTTGAAGCAGAAGGTTCATAGGATGGAAATTGCCTGATGTTAGGAAGGCTCTCTTAAAAACAGAGGCAAAAATTGAAAAGCTAGTGCAGAGGAAAAGTCTATTCAGGACAATTTGCAAGACTAAAGACAGAGTATGCAAGGTGATAATTGACAATGGGATCACTGATAACTTAGTATCCACAGAGATGGTGGAGAAATTGGATCTGGAGACAACTGCACATCCAAAGCCATATAAAGTCTCATGGTTGTAGAAAGGACACCATGTAATGGTCACTAAACAATGCCTCGTTGAATTTAAAATAGGAGCATATAGAGATGAAATTCTATGCGATGTGATTCCCATGGATGCAGGCCATGTTTTGTTGGGAATACCATGGCAATTTGACAGAAATGTCATTCATGATGGGAGGAAGAATACATACACCTTGGAGAAGAATGGTAGGACACACATGTTGTTTCCAATAGAAGAGAAGAAGGTAAAAGAGGAAGCCAACACAAGCATACTTCTCATGAGTGGGAAGGAACTCGTGAGAGAAGTCAAGAAGGAACAAGAGATGCAGTTTGTTGTGGTGAGGAAACCCAGAGTTTTCCTTACAAGAACTTCGATGGATTATTTTCTTGAGGAAGTTTGGGATTTATTGGATAATTTTGCTAACATAGTAGTGGATGAGTTTCCTAACTCATTGCCACCCATCATAAGTATCATCCATCATATTGATTTGATACCAGGAGCAAGTCTGTCAAACAAAGAAACATACATATTAACACCTCAAGAGAATGAGGAGGTAAAGAACCAAGTCCAAAATTTGTTAGACAAGGGTTTGGTCGGAGAAAGCTTGATTCCATATGCAGTACCAATTGTGTTGAGTCCAAATAAGGATGGAGGATGGAGAATGTGTACAGACTCGAGATACATAAACAAGATCACCATCAGGTATAGATTTCCTTTTCCAAGAATGGATGACTTAATGGATTGTTTGAGTGGAGAAAATTTATTTTCTAAGATAGATTTGAAAAGTGGATATCACTAGATAAGGATGAGAGAAGGTGATGAGTGGAAAACATCCTTTAAGACAAAATAAGGGTTGTATGAGTGGCTTGTTATGCCATTTGGATTAACAAATGCCCCAAGTACTTTTATGAGATTGATGAATGAAATATTGAAAGATTTCATTGGCAAGTTTGTGGTTGTATATCTGGATGATATACTAGTCTTTAGTAAGACTAAAGAGGAGCATTTGAGACATTTGACATTAGTGATGGGGAGACTATAGTAGGAGAAGTTGTTGATAAATCTGAAAAATTCCTCTTTTATGAAGACAAAACTCATTTACTTGGGTTTTGTGATCTATTCAAATGAATTGAAGATGGATCTAGAGAAGGTGAAAGAAATCAAAGAATGGCCATCACCAAGGAGTATGTTTGAAGTGAGAAGATTCCATGGATTAGCAAGTTTCTATAGGAATTTCATAAGGAATTTTAGTGGAATTTGTGCACCGATGATGGATACAGTGAATAAGAGGCATAAGTCTTTTAAATGGATAGAGGAGGCCAAGAGGAGATTCAATATATTGAAGGAGAAGATAACAAAAATACCAATTCGGGTCTTACCAAATTTTGGAAAGACATTTCAAGTTAGATGTGATACAATTGGAGCAATCTTGAGCCAGGATAATAGATCAGTTGCATATTTCAGTGAGAAACTGAATGATACTAAGAAAAAGTACTCACATATGATAAATAATTTTATGGTATAATTCAATACTTGAAGAAATGGAGGCACTACCTTGTTCCAAATGAATTTTTCTTGTACAATGATAACCAAGCTTTGCAATTCATAACCAGACAGGAAAAATTGAATCAAAGACATGCAAAGTGAATTGAGTTTATGCAAAATTTTACTTTTGTCATAAAACATATTTATGGAAATGCTAACAAAGTTGTTGATGCATTGAGCAGAAGATGTATGATTTTGCAGGAATTTCAGGTCAAGACCTTGGGGTTTGAACACTTTAAGTATATGTATTGTGATGATCCTGATTTCAAGGAGGCATATGAAGCATGTGAAAATCCTGTGCTGAGAGACAGGAGACAATGGACAAATTATATGATTCAAGAGGGATTGTTGTTTAAGGGAAATACGTTGTGCATACAAAAATACTCAATGAGGGATAACCTTTTGAAGGAAAAGCATAGTGGAGGATTGTCTGGACATTTTGGCCATGATAAAACATTTGCACAATTGAGCAGTTCATACTATTGGCTAGGTATGAGAACACAAGTAATAAAATTTGTAAACAGATGTAGAATCTGCCAACATGAAAAACACAAAAGATAGAACATTAGATTGTATCAACCATTGCCAATACCAAAGAGGCCTTGGGATGAAATAAGCATGGATTTTGTGGTGGGACTGCCAAGAACACAAAGAGGATGTGATTCCATATTTTTAGTGGTGGATATATTTTCAAAGATGGAACACTTTATCCCATGCCAAAAGACTAGTGATGCAACACATGTTGCAAATTTATTTTTCAAGGAAGTTGGTCAACTTCATGGATTACCTAGAAGTATTGTCTGAGACAGAGATCCAAATTTGTTGGTCATTTCTGAAGAACACTATGGAAGAAGTTGGGGACATATTTTTCCTTTAGATCAACTTATCACCCTAAGACAAATCGACAAACTGAGGTGGTGAAAAGAAGTTTGGAAAACTTATTAAGGAGTCTGGTCACTGAGCATCATAATCAGTGGGATCAGATTCTGCCACAAGAAAAATTTGCAAACAATGACTCACCAAACAGGAGAACTGGAAAGATCCCATTCCAAATACTGTATGGAATGCAAATAAGAGGGGTAGCTGAGTTGAGAGACTTGGAACAGAGTGGGATCAGAAGCATTGTAGCAGGAGATTTTGTTATAGAAATGCAGAATCTCCATAGCCGGATCATAGAGAAATTGCAGAACTCTAGCCAAGAGTACAAGAACAGAGTTGATCAACATCGCAGAGAGATTCGATTTGAAGTAGGAGATTAGGTTCTGGCACATCTCAATAAAGAAAGGTGTCCAAGAGGAACATATAACAAGTTGAAGATGAAGAAGATAGGTCCATGTAAGATCTTTAGGAATTTTGATGCAAATGCATATGAGATTGAACTGCCAGATGATGTGGGCATATCGCCCATATTCAACATATCATACTTGTATCCTTACAGGGAATATGACACAGAGAGATCATAATATCAAGAGAATATTCAATGGGAAAAGAAAATGCATGTAGCATAAAATCCAAAGAAGAAGAATATCGTTGATCAGAGGATTGGCAAGAAGACCAAGAGGAAGAACTATTTTGAATATTTGGTCAAGTGGAAGGGGCACTGTTGTGGTGGGAAATCCCCCTACGGACTAGCATTTAGGGTTATATTATGCATGCAGATATGACCAAAAGAAACCTACTTTCTACCGTCGTCCCAGACTTAATCCCCATTTCTTTTAAGCAAATACATGGTTAGACGAACATACCTTATTTCGGACGTTCGATGTTGATCCTTCTTCACGCTTGATTTCTTGTTAGCATCTCTCCTCCCAAGGCTGATCTGCATACAAAACAAGCAACAAACTATCCATGCATTTTACCTACAGATTAATGGGTTAGAGATTCAAACATGTATTCAATAAACTATGAAGAACTCATATAGTGGGACAGGAAAATCATTTCTTTATTAATAACTTTAATGAATCAACTTACAATGTCGAGACCGGCCACCGCTCTGCGAACCTGATCCTTGGCTCCTCTTCAAATGTCCTCCAACTTCTTTTCTATGACTCTCTTCTTGCACAAGGATGGCTAAAGGGTTGGGACAATGGGAATGTGCAATTGGGTATAGTTTCTCTACTATCATTCTCCTCTTCCAAATGGGACCCCTACCCCTTATTTTATAGGCTAGAAGGAGATAGGTATTTGGTTGAACCCTCGACCATGCATGGCCGGGAGTTTCAGTTAACTCACCCAAAGTTGTGTGTTCCGTCGACAAATTTCCTTTTTTCGTGCTTTTGTAGGTACACGTGGGTTGTTTTAGGTCAGATAACATGTACACATGTGCAGTAATGGAGTAGGGTGCATGGGCCCTTATAAAAGAGGTTTTTTAAAGAGTTGTTCAGTAGTGTTTTGGAAAAGAAGGAATCTAAGATGGCCTCATGCCAGGTAGGCATGTCTGGTGCAAATTAGGGTTATAACATATGCCCCCTAATGTGTGAGGTCAGAAGAGAATCTGATGGCCAAAATACATTAACAATCTTCACTGATGTGCTGAACAATTGAGCCCAAGGATCAGGAACCGGGAGGCGTCATCTGCAAAATAAAAATTGTCTCACTGAGGCGGGCATACCCATGCTCGGGATAAGATAGAATCATGGCTACCAATCAAATACACTGTAGATCCATGTCTTATAACTCTATAAAGAGTAGCTGTGAACAATACACATCAGAGTTACATCTCGAAATAAAAAAGATATACATATAAAGTACCCATCTTCTAGAAGCTAATACGGCTTGATGGCTGGAGATGAGGTCTTCAGAGCTCGAGAAACAACTTCAAAATCTTCAAAAACTTAGGTAGGAGTGTAATATGAGTGTACGAATACACTACCCAGAGGTCTTTGACAACTCATCGGTCATGGACTAGATAATCTTGATGATCAGACTGAAGGCTCCATTGATTTTGAACAAGTACTTGATTGGACATTAAGGATGTTCGAGTATGAGGGCAAGAGACAAACTGCAAAGGGGCCGACTCAGGCTTGGTGACAAACTTCCCTTGGACAACAACATGACAAATGATGAGACTCAGGCAGCATGGCATTAACATAAGTTTACGAGGCAGGAGGCAACGCAAACTCTCCATATGTTTGGAAGAATAACCAAACGGAGGAGGACACAACTCTATGTAGCGAGAAAATCTTCTGAAGGTCATATTAAATCCCAGGGTTTGATGAACAAATGGACAGATGTGATTTATCCAAGGGCGACTCATTATGCTGCCAATAAAGAAAATACTTTTCCCTTCCTCTTTTGGGGGTATATTTGATTTTTTTGTCTTTTTCAATAGTTTTGGAAAAAGAATAAAAGAATGTTGAGTTACAAAGGAGAATCAAGTGTCGCAAACATACTAGTTCCAAGCGCATGGAACACAGGGATGTTCAGGGAAAAGAGACATATGCAAGAAAATGACACTCAAGAAAAATCCTCCCGGGGCCAAAGGTGTCAAGATGCAGAAGCAAAATGCTACAGGGCTTGCGTATAAGGCATGCTTTAGATGGTTCAGTTGAGAGCAACATGGAGCTGGCATTAGGCCAAAGACGCGGGTATGCAAATGTGATTGACAAAACACACAATGGTAACGTCCTTCGATGTAAGTTTAACGAGCCCAGAGAAGGTAAGCTCGGTTGTTTTTCATATTTAGAGAGTCTGAAAAAATGTAAAAGGAGACTCCATTGGGGTACCTTTTTCGAAGGTAATCTAGTTGGTTCGAAAAAGGGGTAAACTAGCACCGACAAGATGTCTATTCAAAACCATTTTAACGAGTGTGATAAGGACAAGATCACTCGACCATTTTTTCATTTTTAAGGAGTCTGAAAAAAGATTAACTATGGACTCCGTCAGGAATGTTCTTCTGGACTAGTTTAACGAGTGTGAAAGAATAAGGTCACTCGACGATCTTTTCAATTTTAGAGAGTTTGAAAAGAGCTTAACTATGGACTCTGAGGAGGTTCCTTTTTCATAAGTTTAGTCCCTTAGGCCCGAAAAAGGGGTAAAATTATACCTGAGGGTACTCTTCTAGAGAACTGAAGTTCCATAGAGTATACATTTGTTCATACAGTTGACCGTCCAGACCGAAAAAGGGGTAAACTACCGCTGGACAGACGTGACTTAAAATTTCAGTTTAACGAGCGTGAAAGGCCACAAGATCGCTCGACAATCTTTTCATGTTTAGAGGGTCTGAAAAGGGCTTAAAAGAAGACCCGTTATGTCTTTGGGGAGTCCCGAGGGTGAGGTCAAGAGTGAAAAAGGATCATGCAAATGAGGCCCAAACTCATAATCATGAAAAATACAAGGACTCATGAGCCTACAGTGATTAGAGACAGCATGGACACCATAATGCAACCAGGATCTACCTAGGGCATCCATGTTTCAGTAAGCTCTACCACCAACTCGCAACACTTCTAAAGCAATAATGACGGTTCTGTGTCGCAACCTGATGGGATTGATCCTATGGAAAAGGAATAAAGACAACAAGATACAAAAGTCAGGGTATAAATCTAACCTACATGCTCAAGTTGATCATCTGATATTTTTCCATGAATCGTCAAAAGTGTCCCAAAACTCCAAAAAACTACCCTGATACCCGATCATACCCCTCCCGTGCAACTCCCGAATCACTCTAAATGGTTTTTGGTTTAAAGAAAATGATAAGGGAGGCCAAAAAAGTGACAAAAAGAGGCCAAAAAGTCTATAAATAGAAGCTGGCAGCTCATTATCACCATTGCTGATTTGGAAATTGACTCTGGATTCAAAAGACCCCCTTTGATAAAAGTGGTGATTTCGGAAGCTACAGTGGACGAAACGAACTTCTATCTGGACCAAGTAAGTACAAACTCTCCTATCTTGCAATTTAAATCTTTACTTTTTCTTTAGGTTCCATTTTTTGGGGGGGCGTCGACCTTCAAAAGGTCAGCTCTAGGTCCACGCAGGTTGTCTTAGGACAATCCACGTGTACATTCGGGCAGAGTAAACCTTGCACGTGTGTACATGTGAATGTCATCATTACAGCCCGCGTGGACCCCCTTATTGAATGAAAAAAGTTTAAAAAACAAGGTTTAACCCTCCTGAACTTTGGTGTTTTGCAGGATGTATGTTCACTGGAGGGAAAGAGAGCATGAGGAGGTTAGTGAGTTGGTCGGGGAAGACCCCAATGTTGTGGCTGCCTTGATGCAATGTGGGTTACTAAAGTTCTTCTTATGTCCTTTTATGTGGGCACAACCTAGGCTACTGAATGCCTTGATTGACTACTGGCATCTGGATGCAGAGGCATTCATGTTAGAGGGGCAGTCACTGGTGGCCATGATCGAGGAGATATATTTGACTGGCCTCTCAAGGAGAGGGGAACCTGTCAAATTCCGGACTTTTCCTTCGGGACCGCATAACATAGCAGAATTTATAGGTCTTTATTGTGAGGCTGATACAGACCGCTCGAGCTCACAGGTGCCCATAAGAAAGATTACTGACTTATCGCTACAGGTGATAGTGTTGCTTATTGGGTGAATCACTTGTTCTACAGCTCTACATTAGGCGTCCCGTGCACAAATGAACTATGCAGTCCAGTTCTTAAATGCGCAAATATTTGATTGGAGTACCACATTTCTTGAGTGTATGAAGAGGCAGTTGACAAATTTCTGTTTGCGGACACAAAGAAACTTTGGGTTCGGGACCGTTCTATGCTCATTCTTCTTTGAGAGAGTTCCGAGATTTAGTCCTCGAGTAATGGTACAAGGACATCAGGCCTCTCTTCCTGCTATGTGTAGATGGGCAGTATTGCTGCCACAACAGGGTGGTGGAAGGAATAATGAGTCCTTCAACGATGATTTCTTTGTCTGGCTATCACGGAAGATCCCAATTATCGAGGATTACCCGTATGCAGGTGATTGAATTTTCGAGGGATCCTGAGATACCAGTACCTCCTGGTGAGGAGTGAGGAGAGATGGGTAAGTCTCCATCATTGTTTATTTATTTATTTATTAAACATATGTAATTTTTATGTTGTTTTTGTTATAAATTTCATTTTTTTTTGTTATACCAGGGTATTTGACAGATATGTGTTCATTGTGTGCAGATGTGGGACCAGTGCGACCGACTGACTATGCGAGGAATAGGCGGCGTCCTCGGCCAGGGGCCGCACCTTCCATTGTAGGGGGACCAATAGCAGCAGGAGATCTTCTAGCCAGGGAGGCTGAGAGGGTATTGAGATGAGTCGAGCGGAAATTTACTACGCTCACTTGCATGGTCCCTATGGCAGAGATTGAGGACCTGCCACCATCTATGCAACCTCACGTAGTGGGGGCACCACGGACGTGGGTCCGATTGTTTCAGTGTTTAGCAAACGTTGTGGATCAGTATAATAGGGCCCACAGGCCCTGACCTTAGTTGGACATTTTGCGTGCCAAGAGCACTACTTGTATATATTTTTTGAGGGCAGAATCCCTATGACTCATTAATGGTCATATTTTGAGGTGCTTGCATCCATCTGTGTACTCTGGTTACTTTATGATATTATATATGGATTTTTATGTCTTTTGTGTCTTATGGATCATGTGTACAAAAAAATGTATTTACATGTTTATGTGAATGTTATTTCATATGTGTACAAGATGCCAATCTAAAATTTGATTAGCTAGAGTATCTGTAACTTGGTTTAATCTCCTAGGAACATGAAAATATGTAATATAATCAAAGTTTCGTTCTAAGAGACGTACCCTAAGGAATCGTTGGTGTAAAGTCGGATCATGAACCCGGTATACTCTGTTTAACTGAGACACAACTAGCTGAGTATCGAGATAGACCCGGAGATGAGAGATACCAAATGACAAAGTGTCACAAAGAAACTCAATAAATGCACTATACTCGGCGACATTATTTGTGGTGTCACCTAAGCATATACCTCCAGAAGACAATAACTGGCCTTGAGGTGTAAAGATTACCCAAGCTGCAGAGGCAAGCCTCCAAGTGTGCTGGCTAGCACCGTCTGCATACCCAATGAACACCTCAGACTCACTTGACATCTGCCACAGTGACAAAATATAACATCAACAACACATCCATAACACTAAAAGAAACTAGAAAGTAATAGTACAAAGACTATACATATGTTACAAAAAGTTACCCATGGTGACCTACCTATGAGTAATACTTCTTGAGGTAGAGCCCATTTCTAGGCTCCGCCAAATCATTCCCTTCAAAGTCAACTAGATGATAAGCACCCTTTTTTAAAACCTCTTTTATAATGAAAGGTCTGAACCATATGGGTTTGAATTTTCCTGCCCCCAGGGGGTCCTTATCTTGTTCATAGACCAGGAAAAGGTCGCCTTCAGAGAAAATCCAAGGACGAACAGACCTATCATACTGACACTTGAATTTATGTTTGTGAGCCTCGTTGGCCAGGGCCGCATCACGACGCTGCTCATTGAGCTACTCAAGGTATACTAACCGTTCTTCAAGTGGAGAAGTGTCTGGCAATAATTGTACTACCAACTTTAGGGATGGGATCTGACATTCGATAGGAAAGACTGCTTTCAGACCGTATACGAGTTAAAAAGGTGAGAAACCAGTTGCAGTATTAACAGACGTTCGGTAGGCCCATAATGCCGAGTATAGCATCAAATTCCATAATGCCGAGTATAACATCAAATGCCAATTTCACTTGGTTGAGTTGATTGTTCGTTGTAGGATGGTCTTAAGAGATTTGTTTACAGCTTCCACCTGACCATTTGCTTGGGGGTAGTACGGTGATGAATGTTCTTGTCGTAACCCAAGATTTGATGTTAACTCGGTCATCATCTGGTTCTGAAAGTGACTTCCATGGTCAGTGACAATCTCCCTCGGGACGCCAAACCTTGCTATTATTTGGTTGAATAAAAAGAGAGTTGCAGTCTCTCCATCATCTTTAAATGTTGGCATAGCTTCAACCCACTTTATGAAGTAGTCTACAACTACGATGATATAGAGGTTCCCCCTTACTGAAGGAGGGTTTCATGTAGTGTAATCAATCCCCCACTTGGTGAAGGGACCAACGGTGATGACAGGAAACATAGGAGTGGGATGTGCCCTCATCTTCCGAGAGAAGATATGGCATGGGTGGCACGTCTTGACCGATTCGATACAATCTTTGATTAGTGTCGGCCATAAGTAACCAACACGTAGAATCTTTTGGGTTGTCGCCAACCAAAATAAATGACCGCCACATGCTCCGGTATGGCAATCGTTAAGCATGATAAATGCTTCTTCGTGAGTGAGACATTGGCGTAGGATGCAGTCTACACCTCTCTGATACAACGTATCATCTAGTATGAGATAATTCTTAGCATGATGGCGTATACGTCGACGCTCATCATGAGAAGCAACGGTGGGGCACTTCAAAGTCTGGAGATAGATAAGTATATCTACGTACCAGGGATCCGAAGATGTGTTCAAAAACATATCTCCCCTGATAGGCAATTATTCAGGCATGACGTCACCTGACTCGATCGAAAGTTCTGAAATAAGTTCTGCGAAGACCAGTGACTTTTTGGATTTCTCTGAAACAAAATCTAAGTCAAACTCCTGGAGGACGACTATACATCTATTGATCTTTCCGCCTATTACCCATCGTGTCAACATGTACTGGAATGGATTTACGACAACAATGATGGTGGTCTTGCGAAATAGAACATAATGACAGAACCATTGAACAGCATGAACTACTGCCAATGCAAGTTTTTCGATATGAGAATAATTGAGTTCCAATCCTACGTGGCCTCAGCTCAGGTAATAGATCATGTATTCTAAGAACAAGTCATCCTCCCGAACTAAAACCATGCTAATGGTTGACTCTGTTGCAGAAAGGTATAATAAGAAATCTTTGTTATAGTTAGGTGGTCGGAGTAGAGGGGCAGTAGTGAGGGCATGTTTTAATGCATCCAAATAGCGTTGAGCGGCATCGTCCCAATAGAAATGAACGTCTTTCTTCAGTAAGTGCATAAATCCCTTGGTGATCTCGGCATAGTTGGCGATGAAGCGCCTTAAAAAATTTGCCTTGCCTTGTAGACTCTGAAGTTGAAGGATAGTGCGTGGGGGAGGAAACTGAATTATTGCCTCAACCTTGAGAGGATCGACCATGATCCCCGTCGTTGATACGATGAAACCTAACAAATGTCCTTATGTTACGCAGAAGCTACACTTGTTTGGATTCAAGCAAATCCGAAAGTAGCGACAACGCTCAAAGATAAGTCGGAGGTGCGTGGGATGATCCGTTCTCTTGTGAGATCGAGATGTTAAATCATCTAAATAGGCCTCAACTATATGCTTGAGGTCATGAAAAGCAAAAGACATGGCCCGCTGAAAGGTCGCTCCAACATTTTTAAGACCAAAAGTCATCTTACGATACGCGAATGTGCCCCATGGACAGATGAATGTCGTCTTGTGCTGGTCTTTAGGTTTGATTTGTATTTGATTATATCCTGAAAACCCATCCATGAAAGAAAAGGCCTCGCAACCAACACATTCATCAATGATCTGGTATGTTAGAAAACAGGACCGTGAAGCAATAAAATAAAACAAATGCAGAAACAAAACCACAGAAGACACACAATACAAGAGAGACATAGATTTACGTGGTTCACCCAGTGTGGGCTACGTCCACCAGAGAAATTGCCAGGTCCTTCCTTTATTATTATC
>ML782833.1:241234-266739 GCA_009831015.1 Picea engelmannii
TTTTTTTTTTAATTAAAATTGTGACCTAATTGAAATCATAGCCTAGACGACTTCTACCATCACAAATAAAATCCTAAAAAAGACTCCTAAATCGTTACTTCAAAAATTATTTATTAAATTAATTTTATTTTTTATTATAAATAAATAAATGGGAAAGAAAAAAACTCTGCAAACATGTTCTTTTAAAAAAACGAAAAAAAAAATGCAATTTTTATAATAAAAAATAATCATAGTCCAATTTTTATTTTTATTTTTTAAGAAAAAGTTTAAAAAAATTGAATTTTTTTTTAAACCCAAAAACACAAAATTAAACAAAAACAAATTAATAAACACAATTTATATTTTAAAACACTATAAAAAAATTAAACTCAAACAAATTAATAAACACAAATTTTAAAAGAATTTGTTTGAAAAAAAAAAAATCACCCAAAAAAACACAAAAATATTAAAAAAAACAGATTTTTTTCATGGGGACATGGGGAGGGGGAAATGTTGGCATCACCCCGCCCCCCCTCCCCAAAACCCATGAATTAAATTAATTCATGGGTTTTGGGGAGGGGGGTGATGTCAGACATCGCCCCCTCCCTATGTCACTATGAATTTTATTAATTTGTGGCTTTTGGGGCTTCAGCCCCCCTCCCCAAAAGCCACGATTTAAAATAATTCATGTTTTTTTTTAGCGGGGAGGGGAGATGTCGAGAATCACCCCCCTTCCCAAAATCCAGGAAATAAATAATTCCTCACTTTTTTGTTTTTGTTTTTGTGGGCGGGGGGGAATTCCCGGCATTGCCCCCTCCCCATGTCACAATGAAATTTCATAATGACGTGGGGAGGGGGCGATGTCAGGGATTGCCCCCCCTCCCTAAAAGCAATGAATTGTTTTAATTCATGGTTTTTGTGGAAGGGGGGAGATGTATGACATCCCTCCTCCTCCCCAAAACACATGAATTAAAATTCAAGGGTTCTAGGGAGGGGGGCGATGTCTGACATCGCCCCCTCCCCATGTTGCCATCAATTTCATGGGGACATGGGGAGGGAGTGATGCCTAACATCACCCCCCTCTCCAAAACCCATAAATTAATTTATTTCATGGGTTTTGGGGAGGGGGGTGATGCCCGACATCGCCCCCTCCCCATGTCCCCATGAAAAATCATTTTTTTTGTTGTCTTTTTTTTTTCTTTCTATTTTGGGTGAATTCTTGTTTTTTTTTTTAAGTTTCTTTTTCAAAAAAAAACTTTTAAAATTTATGTTTATTAATTTATTTTTTCTATTTTTTTTTAAATTTTGGTTTTTAAGGGTTTTAAAAAAAATCCATTTTTTTAATGCTAATTTTGTTTTTGAACTTTTTCTTAAAAAAAAAAATGATAATTGGATTATGAATATTTTTTTTATAAAAAATGCATTTTTTTCTTAGTTTTTTTAAAAGAAAATGTTTGTGGAGTTTTTTTGTTTCCCATTTATTTATTTTTTATAAACAAAATAAATTAATTTAATAAATAATTTTTGTAGTAACGATTTAGGAGTCTTTTTTTAGGTTTTTATCTGTGATGGTAGAAGTCGTCTAGGCCACGATTTCAACCAGGTCATAATTTTAATTACAAAAAAAACCTGTTGCTACTATGTAACATCATTTTTTGATTTAAGGGTCAATTTTAACGGTTCTATCTACAATGGTATTGATTCTCAAGGTTGCAATGTAAAAAGAGTTAGAATTTTAACCACCCCCCCTAAAAAAGGGTGCTACCATTAGCACCATTTTTTGAAACGAGGGTAAAAAATGTGACCTCTAAAAAACGACAACTATGGAGAGTTCTCATTAAGTTGGTAACTTTGTTCCCTATTCTACTGTGGGTTATAAGGCACTTTCATATCCCTCTTTATCCTTGATTCTTTTCAAAATACATCAAAGTAATTAGAGGTGTACTCGCTTCCATTGCCAAATCTCAACACTTTGACCTCCCTATTTGTTTGATTCTCAACTAAGGCCTTGAGTTCTTGAAACTTAGAGAACACTTCATCCTTAGTCTTCATAAAGGTCTGCATGAGGAATCATCAATGAAAGAAACATAATACATGTTACATGTCAAAGCAACCAAAGACACATGTCCATATACATATGAATTTAGTAGATCAATAATCTCTCTTGATCTATGCTCATTGCTTGGGAAAACAATATTTCCATGCTTTCCAAGTGCACAACCCTTGCGCACTCATGTATTCTAGATCTTGAAGTCCAAGAATCCCTGCACCATGTCCTTCAAGAGAGACAATGCTCCATGGTGTAGGTGACCCAACCTCTTGTGCAATAACTCACATAGAATGTCCACTAAATCACCATACCTTGATGGATCAACAAGAAACTTGTACAAGCCACCGTCTCGCACACCTTTGGCCAAAAATTGACCATGCTTTTGGCTATGATCTTTGATAATAAGTTGTTGATTATTAAACTCAACTACACACGTAAGATCTGTCGTGCCTAAAATTGAAAAAATAGTCTTAATTAAACCAAGAACATACTAGACACCATATAGATCAAGAACATCCCTTGGAGGCATGAGAAAGGAGATGGATCTCATTCCAATAACTAAATATGTTGCATCATCACCCAAAACTTGTATGCTAGCCTCTTTCTCTTGAAGTATGTTGAAATCCTTCTTGTTGAAGGTCATGTGTTTGTATGCTCCACTATCCACTATACACTATGATGAAACTGTCTCTAGCTTCATCTCCTCTTGGATGAAATCATCCCAAAGGTGGGTAGCTTCTCATGAGCATAGATACCCGAAACAAAGGGTCCCAAGGTCAAAAGAACCCATTTAGTGCTAACGACACTAACTCCTCATCCTTGACCCTCATCCCTAAAGTAGTAAGATTATCTCTTGACTCAATGATCTTCATCAAGTAACTAGCCACCATGTCTTCATCACTTACATGTGTGGAAGTGAGCTTCTTTCTCATCAACATCATGTGAGAAATATTCACACTATATTACAAAGAGATAAATGAATCATACATATCCTTGTCTAGCATTTTCTCCACAATGTGAGGGTTCAAGTGGCCCTTTACAAAATCAAGAATGTTTCTATTTTATTTGGACACCTTCTTGTTATTTTAGGCCAACTATGCAAGATCAATAGGAGTTGTAACCTTGTCTTAACAAAACTCCTAAGTTCAACCTCCACTAAGAACATATGTAACCTACACTTCAAAAGTTGTAAAGTTGGAAGAACCCTCTAACCGCTCACTCTCTCTGAGACTAAAACTAGTCATTTTTTAAATTCTTGTACACACCTTAAACAACTAGATCAATTGAAAATTACAATAAATCAACAAGCTATCACAAGTGCAAATCACCTCTCTCAGGCATAAATGACACTCTAATCACTAGAGTTTCATGGGCATCTCACTTGAAGACCCCTCACTAGTCTAAGCACCTATCTAAAGCATAGATCAAATTAAATAATTGAAGCTAGGGTATGACACCCACTAAAATCCTTCGAAAACTCCCTCTCATAGGGAAAAACCCACTGCATACATGGATCCTAAAATATTTCATATGTAAGGCTATGATACTAAGTTGAATTTTCATGAAACACTATGCAAAGTTTCCTTAGAAATACAATCCTAAACCTGATGAGTCAAATCCTCTAAATTCTGGAGTAGTTTCAAGTAGGCCTGACTCTAAAAAATAATAAAATCCTATCAAAACAATGAAATTTCAATACTATATATACAATTATACAAGTCTAAAAATATGAAAAACAAGTACACATATGCAACACTCATTTATATCTATCTTCTATCAATTGAAAGAAGAAATTGCAAAGCAATAGATGAAAACCTAAACTGTTAAGCATCACAATGGTGCACCCCAAGTCTCTTTTATAGAACAAGAGATGAATTTAGGGAAACACAATGAATCTAGTCACATGCAGAGAAGCACCCCAAATGGAATAACAAAAACCCTAACTCTAATGCACCCCTATGCATGAACAAGGTCACCTTGAATATAACAACCTACATAAGATAATGTTTCCTCGAATAGAATCCCCACTAGAGTGGACTGCATGCATGAATTCATGCACCAACTCTACTAGGGATATCTTCCCTCCAAAGATAGCCAAACTCCCACATGCACTATGATATGTGCTCTAACTAACTAAATATAGAAAATTCTAAATATGTCGCATGCAAGTATACTGTATGCATGCACCTCACTCACTCCACTGATTGCGTACAACTACTATGCCTCACAAGATTCCTCTAGTGCACATTGCTTACATGAGGATTGAGGTATTATCATTGTTGACTCTATTATTGTTCTTGATATTCTCATGACATTGTGCCACAACTGAAGGAGACCACACACTGAGCAACACGTACAGAAACTAACAAAATGTGTATATCTTTCATAATACAAACATTGTTCAATCTAATTTTCTTTTTTACACATCTGCTTTATTATTTGCTTCATTATATTCATGCTTCTACATACCATAACTTAATCAAGTGCCACAATGTTAAGTTGTCCATCGAATTCCCTCCATAATTTGGTTTGGAATATTACATGTAGGAGGAAACAAGTAGACTTGAGTGGACCTAATGGTTAAGAACATGTGTTTCCTCCTTGGAGGTCACAGGTTCAAATCCAAATGGGGTTAGGGGTATGCATACATTTGTAGACTTTAGCAGTCAAATCGTTGCACGAAGGGGGTCCCTTGTCCCACAAACAAAGGGGTATCATACACTAATTTGGTGTTTGGCTTGGCCGTGACCTTAAAAATATATTATTGTTATTATTATATTTTAACTGAAACATATTTACCATTTATTTTTCCAAGATATTTGTTGTATTATAGCGGAAAATACAAAGATCTTACTTATGTTACTAGTTACATTCATAAACTCGCATATGAAACTACGCAACAATTAATTATTCAATTCTATCCACTGCACAATATCATACATGAAAATATATTCAAAGCGCACATAGTGGAAAGAGAGTGGAAAGAGAGAGGAAAGAGAGAGAGAGGAGTGGAAACAAATCATAACAATATTATATCAACTCCAATATATGTACACTAATCATAGCAATATTATATCAAATCCAATATATGTACATTATTTTCTCAATCTCTCTAACCTTACTCAATACAAATGTTTCCATCATATAACCTTTTACATTGCATAAATTGGTTGCGATTAGTTATATAGGTAGTTCTCCAACTAGTTGATAATACGTAACAATCAATAAAAGTCATCAATGAAAAGAGCGAATTATAATGTTTGTTGATGGTCTTCAACAATGGATGTTGATGAGCCTCAACGGTTGATGTGTTTTCAAGAAGCTTCATCCACATATTAGTGCTACAATGGGTGTGGACAATGCTTTATAATCTTCATCAATTATATACATCAACAATTAATTGTGGTATACATGAACAATCTACCCCACATGTCATTGATGTTTAATTCATTGTTGTCGACTTCGATGATGGCACCTCATCTATGGATGGCATGTTGTTGTTAACACTGGTGAGTACATCCTCATCGAGGATTAAGGAATGCCAACGAATCTCTTAAGCAAAACATTGTGAATTTCAATCACTTGTTAAAGCTATTTTTGGAGACCATTACTTAACTAAAAAAGGGGTCATTGTCAGTGGCTCTAAATTGGTGCCAAAATTCAACCTAAAACAACACACACAAATCCTTACCAATCAAGTGATCTCACATTATTAACCGAACAAATCAAAACACTATTTTTATTAGAATACACCTTAGTAATTGTAATTAAAGACAAGGCTAGAGACACTATGGACATTTCCTCAGTAACACAATGGTTAGCATAAGCAATAATGAGAATAGTCAAGGAATGGAATTGATAAAACTTAACATAAAAATACTATACATTAGTGTTCAAAATAATGAGCAATACAAAATCAACTAGACAAACCTCAACATGTTGCATGGTTAATTAGTAAAAAAAAATTAAATTATCGTGAAAACAACCATATTTGTATGTTGAGTTAGAAAATAAACATGAAAAACAAAAGATAACACAAGATTTATACTTTGGAAACCCAAGTGCTAGGAGGAAACCCATGGAAAAATGATAGTGTACTTAGCTCAAAAGAGATAAGTTATTATGATCTCAAACCTTGGAACATAGATATTAACTTATGCACCCATCAATTACTAGGGTTTATTAAAGAAAGGTATCCTAACTTATTGTTCTATCCCTCTTTATGTTTGAGGCTTGTTTGACCTAGTCAACTTTGATCACTCGGTCAATGGCTTTACATTATATTTAGTTAAATAAAAATTAATCACACATTAGCCAACTAATGAGCCTATTTACATTGAAAGGATATTTATAACAGCAATCACTGAGAATAAATAGAATCCTAGAGGGATTCCTACAACATCTCCCCCATGCTTAACTAATTTTTTATCCACAAAAATATAACCACCAAGGAAAAAAACCCAAATTTCTCCAACTATCCAAAATATGCCATACTAAAACATACTTAGAAAGAATTCCAATTTCAAATTGACTTAAAGAAACCTTAACTTACTAAGAATTCACATGCCATTGTTATGGTTCTTTTCACCATTGGAGTGGATGCATCTTGAGGCCAATTTGATATCCCCGTGATTCTTGGATCTACATGAATTCCAATATAACACTTAGGAACTAATTGCTTGAAAAATCCATAAACAACAAGGGCACTATTTTTCATTTCATGTTCAAATAACTCCCATCCAAACAAAGTTTGTGAATCAATTTCCTTAGTCTACCTAGAAAGCCATGTTTTTTACAATATCTATTTATCTTTAAATATATCCTTCTTGTCTGCCATTGATTTGGCTTGTTGAATTACACATATAATTTGTGTTTCACTCTACTACAAGTTTTTTAATAGTAAAACAACTTCATCTCTTAGAATTGATGCCTCCCTATACCAAGCCATTCATTTCTCCATAATCTATCTACTTCTTGATGTTGGGATAAGGTATTCATGATTTAATTCAATTCATTTTGGTACAAATGGATTAAATCCTTGCAATGTGAATCCCATAGAATTTTTCTTAGTATTAGTCTAATCATTATAGATCCGTCCAAAACACATTGGTCATTGTTGTAGAACTTGAACAATTTACTCTGATATGATCCTTTTTTTAAGATGGCTAGTTGTTGTACCTTGTAAATCTGTTCACTGATCAACCAATTCAACTCTCCTAAATTGTTTTTCTTAAACTTATTTGCCTAACTCTTGATTTCTCGTATTGTTGAATAACATGTTGTCCCTATAAAATCTAATTTCCTTTTAATCCATTTTTATTGAAAATTTTATTTTATTGTAGATAGTGAGTCTCCAAAATTTATTTTTCTTTGTGCAACTGTCGGTGTTGTGTTTTTTTCTTATTCAACTTGCTCTTTATACTCTTCCACTTATTTGTCCTAATTTTCTTTTTCCTTCTCTAAATTGTTTGTCTTTGCTAAGTTCTTATAGTTCATATGTTATTTGATCCTTTCCTCTTGTTAAGTTGTCATTCTCTTCCCAAAGTACTTTGACGTTACTAACCAATCTTAAAGCAATTATCCTTATTTATGTAATGGGTTAATGTGTATAATTAGGACTTGGTATGCTTTCTACATCTTTGATATTCTCCTTTAATTCTAATAGTACCACTTGTTGCTAGGACATTGTATGCTCATGTTCTAAGGCCACTTTACTCCACCTTTCCATGTACCTAAAAAATCATGATCTTTCTCACTGCAAAGATTATTTGTCAAGTAGTCTATGAGGGAATACGTTGAAAATGAACTTTCTTAAGATATTGACATGCCTAATGATGCCTTTAGACAATGTCATTACGCTTATGTCTAGTCTGGTTAAGTAATATATGTTGGTTTTCATTGTGCTAGCTAGGTTTGTACTAGCATGACAAACATTTAACGTTATTCTCAAAAGTAGGACTAACTTTTTGAGTAGGTTGTGTATGTCTAAACCCACCAAACTATGATATACTAGCAGGTCAGAAAAATTCTTCAAAAGGCTAACTTAGATTCCAAGCTATGTTCAAGAAAGATGTATGCATCTAATGCCTTAAAGGTTCAAGTGATGGTGTAGGTCTCTTAAAATTATATCTCAATTCATTTTCCCTTACATGTTTTCACACACGTTGAGTCCAATAATTGATGTTGCTCACTAATTTCACATTGAGTTTGCACTCTAAATATTGCATGGGAAAACAAAAAGTCAAGATTCATATAAGAAGATCATGGCATGTGTCCCTATTATGGAGTGTCGTGTTGTCATGGGATGTCTTTCTAATCTTATATGCTTATGTTTTTATGTTCCTAAATTGTGTTGATATTGTTCCTTTGTGTCTAAGTTGTATTGTTCTTGAGTGATTGCATCATGTTGATGCTATTCTTACATGTCTGCATTAGAATGTTGAGGTGTTGATATTTTTTCTACCACTAGTGAATTGCATTGATGTTGTTGTGGTGAATATGTCCTCTGGTAGGGTAAGGTATTATGTTGAAGTAACTAATTTTTTGAGGTGAATTATGTTGTTATGTGTTTTGTTTATGCTGATATGATGAATTAATCTTCCATTGATTTCCTATATTCCAATCCTCCATTGTCATGTTGCATTGTTGATGCCTTGTCTTTATTGATCACTTATGGTTATTTTGATTTGCTCCCATTTCCTGAAGATTTGTAGATAAGTCTTGTTCATGGTTTTCAAGGTTTCCTTTCTTTTTTTTTGTTTCTACTATTTCTCCCATTTTTACAGTGTCTATATTTTCTTTTTTCTCTTTAGTTATTTCCTTATCCTGCTTCACTTTGAATTCCGTCTCATAGACTTTGCTTTTCCTTTTTTTATTATTTTTTCTCTCCGACTTTCATCCCTTCAAATTGGCTTGTGAGAAACTCATCATGTAATTTTATTTTCTTTTGAATCTACTTGATTTGGTCTTGGAATTCTTTCAATTTTTTGCATGTGTTTTCATTTCCTTTCTACTTTTTTTATCTCTTCTATTTTTCCTCTTTAGTGTCATCCTCATTTTTAAAAGTCTTTTAATTTGCAAGTTGCATTATATCTCCCTCTTTTCCTCCAATTCATTCTTTTTAGCTTCCCCCCAATCTCCTTTTTCCTTCTTTTCTTCCTCTTCAATTTTCACTTTCTTTTGGTCTTTTAACTTCTTTCTTTTATTTTCTTGTTGCTTTCTCTTTTCTTACATCCAATTATAACTCCCTATTTATTTTTCTCTTTTGTTTGTTTTCTCATCATTGCTTATTTTTTTCTTGTTGTTAAAGGCCCCCATTTTCTTTCTTAAGATTTATGCGTTTCTTGCTCCCTTTCCTTCTAGCTTATTTCTTTTAGTTTCTTGGCTTATATCTGATCTGTAGCTCCCTGTTTATTTTGATCTTTTGCTTGTTTTCCCAACATTGTTTCTTTCTATCTTGTTGTTAAAGGTGCCAATTTTATTTCATAAGRTTTCTACTTTTCCTTTGTTTTGTAATCCATTTTTGCATTTGCTCCTCCAGTACTTTCTTGTTGAATTCATCCAAAAATTCCCAACTTGTAGTTAAATCATCATCAATTATATTAGTTGTTTATGTGTTCATGGGMAAAGAAGTCATTGTCATTTAACCTTATGTTTTTCTTTGCTCAAGATATCATTCTCTTTCATGCAAGCCTTCTTCCTACTCTAAATTTGCAAATCTAGTTGTACCCTCATCCTATCTATTGTCATATTGGTCTAGTTCTTCATGTTCCCTCTCTTCTTCTTGCATTTGTGTTTTTCCAACTTTTACTTCTGGGGGTAGTCACTCTCTTTGTTGGTTTCCTTATAGGAAACTACTCAATCAATGGTGCAAATTGATCTATTGCATAATGTCATACATGCAAAAAAATTCTAATTTAACATAAATTGGAGGGAGAAAGAGTAAAAACTAAGGAGTCGGATTAATGTCCATAATACATTAGAAGAATGTTCCTTGCAAATGTCCATATTCAAGTGATGGATCACACTACAAGTGGCATGGTTAAAAGGAAAAAAATTATGAACCGCAAGAGTTTGAGTATTTTATAAAAGAATAAAAAGTATTTGGTGCACATTTCAGGTGGGAAAGACAGAAAAATATCAATCCCTCCAACAACATACATTGAATCAACTTCTAAGGTATATTAGGCTGAACAAGGGATCAAGCAAAAACAATTTTGCATGCCCTATTATTTACTATATTGATTTCAATCAGGGGTAAAGTCATGAATCTGGTTTTCTATTTTCCTTGTTTTTTGAGAAAATAAAATATATCCTTAGACGTTTTTGAACTTCTAGTAAACAAAAGTATTTTTTTTATTTAGAATTTCACTTTACAGTAAAAACAAAACTTTTCATGAATTTTGTTAGCTTTCTATTGATTAGTTTTTGAAAAAAAATTATTGACATTTGATATGTCAATTTAGTGATTGTTTGACAGTATGTTCCTTAAAAATGAAGGCACTGATAATGAGTTATGTTTGTTGACACCAATTTACTCATTATTAAACTTTTGTTTATGAAAAAAGAAATATGTTTAAACAATCTTAACATGCACTATTAAAGTATGCCTATAGTTTTGAAGACAATTGATGAATATTATAATAACTACAATTTTTTGAATTTGATCAATTTAAAAAAGTTGCATATTTTAAACATGTTTAGATTGGCACCATGTATCTGCCTTAACTTTTATTTAAAAGTAAAATCTAAAAGCACCATTTTGAAGAGGACAATGAAAGGTTTTGTAATATAAATTTTCCATGATTTTCGATTGTGTATTATTCCATATATTGATTTTTCATTTTACTGAATCATTGTGTCATCTAAAAAAAATACGCATACATGTTTTTATAAAATTAACTAAAATTACTAAAAAACGATTAAATTGAATACAAATTATACCAAATGAAAGTAGATTCAATCCTGAAAATGTTAGTACTAGTTTTGAAATCAGACTCACAATATTTTAGGGAGTCATCTCTTCCCCAAGTTGGATTATGTTGAAGTGAACCCATACTTTTTTGGAAAGTCTCATAGTTACAGGTTTTCGGTCGAAATAAATGTTCGACTGAAATTTAATAGTTTTTAGCCGAAAGTTAGTTTGAACTGAAAAACTAAATTTTGGCCAAAAATGACTAAATTTCAGCTGAAAATCAGTAGTTCGGCCAAAAAGTCGAAATTAGAAACATCTGTCGACTGGAAAAAAAAAAAAAAAGGAGATGCGACATTTCAACACAAACCGCGACGTTTGGCACATAAACATATAAATTGTTTCGACTGAAATATTATTATCACATTTGTGCATACACTCACTCTTCATTTTCTCTATTTTGTCTTTCTTGGGAAACATTTTCACTATTTTTCAACTTTTGGAGAAATATTTTCGTTATTTTTCAATTTTTGGAGCAACATTTTCACTATTTTTCAATTTTTGGAGCAACAATTTCACTATTTTTCACTTTTTGGGACAACATTTTCTAAATTGAAGATTTTCTTCAACAATCTTGTTGTAAGTGGAGGTTTTCATAAATAATGTGTTCCTATATCAAAGAGTTTTTTTAAGGTAAGTTTTCTTAAACAATTTCTTTCATATTCTATTTTTTTAGAATAAATTTTGTCATAAGGAAGTTTTTCTCAATCATTTTTTTTCAAAAACCATTTTTTTTTTAACTTTTGTTTAATGTATCAATTTTTTATCCAAAATTTATGTGAAAGCAACTTGGTTTATTGAGCAAAATTTTCCAAGTTATTAAGATATGATTTTTTTTAAACCTTTACAGATTGAATAACCATGGGCAACAAAAGGGAGTCGAAGAGAAAATATGATCGCACTCGGGATGATACTCGTCGTATAGAACAGGCGAAAGAGAACTATAGAAGAAATAAACAACAACGTGCAAATATTGAAGGAACAAGTGATGCCAATGTAATTAGAGATTTACATTTTGATGTTCAACAAGAAGAAATCAAACCAGGTATGCATACATATTATAAATAATGTAAATAGAATTCAAAAAAATATTGTGTAATATAATTGATTGTAAGTTGGAATTTATATTTTGCAAAAAACAGGAATAGATTTGTCTCATAACATCGGTGAAGTCATTGAAGTCGAAAATGAAGCAAAAT
The DNA here is from genome assembly GCA_009831015.1 of Picea engelmannii. Classification (NCBI taxonomy): domain Eukaryota; kingdom Viridiplantae; phylum Streptophyta; class Pinopsida; order Pinales; family Pinaceae; genus Picea; species Picea engelmannii. The sequence continues at coordinate 253,434 of ML782833.1, forward strand.
TTCACACACACACACACACACATATACACGAGATTTCAACACTTGTAGATTTTAATTAATTTATGATTGCTCGTTTAGTTTTCTAATAAATCTAATTTAAATTTGTATATTTTTATACAACCTTTATTTCAAATTTGTATGTTTAACACTTATAAAAATGAATCTATATTAATTTCATATGTTTTTAAATATAATAGATTTAATTTATATGTTTTTAAATTTAAGAGATTTAACATTGATGATGAAATGTTAGAAAATGTTGATACTGACAAATTTCGGGACAAAAAACTTGACCATTATATATACGATATCGTGTTGAAAAGATTTATGATAATCATTTCAAAAATGAATCGATAGAAACACAAGCTCAAATTTGGAGAGGTCTGATAAGGTCGAAAAACTTAAAAGAAGCTACATCATTATTGGGTATTCAAAAAACAACAAAATATAGAAAGGTGAAACAAAGTGTCATGGAAAATTTAAAAGATGCATTAAAATCTTTTGGAAAGTCTAGAAAAAAAGATGTCAGTGTTGCATGTAGAGTAATACAAACAACAATTGTTTCATCTAGAAATGTAAAAGACCGTTTGACACAACATATGACAAAAGTGATGGGAACCTCAAGAAAAACATTGTACAAACATACAAAATTACGATTGCAAACAGATTCAAATGATGAAATTGTTTGTTGGACAGTTATTTGTAGACACCCTTACAAAGATAGACTTGCAGAAGATGATAAAACTAAGGCCCCCGAATTTTGGTTGGAAAATTCTCTTGTTTCACCAAATCTAATGGATGTGTTGCAACAAAGAATAACATGAAGTCAATATGAAAAGAATCCAAAACATATATTAGAAATGACAAATAGAATTGTTCAATAAGTGCAAAGAGAAATACAGTCAAGTTAAAATGTCCATAAATACATTTGTGCAACAAAAACCATGGTATGTTAAACCCATCATTGTTCATGACACTTGTTGTTGTCGTTATCATGTGGAATTTGAGTTATATTACGACACTTTTCTTGATTTTGGTAAAACATTTTGGTCAAGATCACCTCCTCCTTCCACAATCTGTGCCTTTATATCCCAAATTCTATGTAAAAGAGAAGGTGTTGAATTATTTTACCAAAAAAAATGTGTTGGTGGAAAGAAATGTGATCACTGTGGAAATCTAGCTTTAATTCACTCTAAGTATCATATTGATATGAATGATCAATCCTTGTCCAATATAACAGTGAATTGGAAGAGATATGAATATATCAATATTACTACTCCAAATTCTTCAAATGTTATTTTCAAAAGGATTGATTTGCAAGAGGATAAGATGTTTGTGATAGATTTTTTGAAGAAGTTTGAAAACAAAATTTATAAATACACCAAGCATTCACATAAATCTCGATGGAAAGACCTACAATTCAAACAATCTAGTGATTTTTTTCCACCTGGGACAATTTTGTCAGTGGTTGATTTTGCAGAGAATTATACATTCACTGCACAAAGATAAATACAGAGTGATATTATCATTCTGATCAAGTCTCTATACTTGTCCACATTCTATATAGACATGGTCAACATAATGTTGATAACATAAAAAGAACCAATGAGAATCGACACGTCATTAACGAATATCACTTTTATATAAGTGATGATCATACACACGATACTCATTATGTACAAAATTGTTTTGATTTACAATATGATTCCTAGAAAGACCATGGGATTGAATACGATCAACATTGGATATGGTCAGATGGATGTGCAAGTCAATTCAAATATTCACGATCATTCTATTGGTTATGTCATCTTCATGTATATACATGTTGTGTGTATATACATGTTGTACATGTATGGAAGTTCAATTTATCAATAATTTGTCAAGTTAACACACACACACACACACATATATATTGACATTCATTTACTTTTAATAAATTATTCATGAACCGTGCATGTATTTTTGGCACATTGAAATCCAAGATGTAGATAGATATGAAGTTAGTACAATACACGAGACTCAAAAATTGCATTCAATTAAAACAAAAGCCTACCAAAATGTGTATGTGTTTGATAAAAGGAATGCATCTTGTTTTTGCTCAATTTGCATAGAGGACACAGAATTTAATGAGATTTGTGAAAATAAAATGGGAAAATATGTTAAAGCTTGGGAACATACAAAAAATAATACAAAGGAAAAAATGTCACTTGCAAGCTTAGAGGAGATGGAATCAAATGACACTACAGTTTCAACTGATGGTGATAGAATTTCTGATCTTGTTAGAAAAGGTAAAATGTTACAATTGTTCAAAAAACAAATTTACATGTTTAAACAATACATAGATGTACGTGCTAGATATAAAATATATAAATTATAATTTATCGTACAAAAGTGTGAATGTTGATCTAACAATTTGCTTATTGATACATGAGGTCTTATTTGCAGATGTATTTGTTGCGGTTTCACCTTTAGACAATGATGAGAACGTTAAATATTATTTGATGTGGTGCACAGAAAGAAAGATGAAGTTATTGGAGAATTATAATGATAACTATTCTATATATGAAAGAGAATCCATCGTACTAAAAGGCCATTTTTTTCAAGAACCCCATGAAACTAAAATTCATGTTCACTTTCAAGACTATCAATCGGACGTCATAAGTTGTCATTTGGTATGTGCAGCGTGCATAGAGTTAATATATGTTCAATCAAAGAAAAAATTGAAAGTTAGAAAATGGAAAATGACAAAAGTTGATTATGAATGAATAATTGAAGATAGCATGCCATTACAATGTTTGTAAACAACATTCCAGAACAAAAAAAAAATTGCATTGAAAGTACATTGATATGGATATGTAGGATTGGACATCTTGTTTGGTTTACTTTTGTGGTACATTCGAATAAGGTGATTTTGTATGAATTGTTGTACTACTTTTAAACAAGTTTGAACATAAAACTAGATCTCAATTGGTTGTCAAAATTATAAAATATTTGGGTCCCCATATGTCCTCCAGATCACTTAAGGGATGAGACAACATTATCTGGATTTTTTTATCATACCCCGAATAACTAGATAGTACATACATGTCTTACATAGATAATATGTTGGTTTCAATTTTGAATGTACTTGTATGCAATGATTTTGAGTTAGAAATGGTGATCTCAAACATATTTTCATCTCACATTTATTTCTTAGTTTATATTACAAGTTTGGAAGCTATCAATTTTATAATGATTATTTATTTGGGTTAAGAGTATTATTCCATTGTAAAATCTAGATTATTTTTTGAAAATAGAAACCAAGATAGTTACCCATTCAAACACTAATAATCGTAATTCATTGTTACCTATGATCCTTTGATTAAATTCACAACATCTTAATTGCATCTAAACTCTTTACAAACAAGTTACTTTATTTTATTTCTAGTATATCAATAAAATGTATGTGTTAGCGTGACAATAAAATGTATGTGTTAGAGTGGCAATACAATTAGTGTTGATAGTGTTGATTGCATTGGGCAATTGAATTGTAGGCCATCATGACCTTCCAACAATGTACCACATGACTTATTGCAAGATGTCATTATGAGGTAGTGTTTTCCACTTGATTGCAAACTTAATCTCAAACATATATCTCTTAGTCTATATTGCAAGTTTGGAAGCTATTGATTATAATGATTATTTATTTGGGTTAGGAGTAAGTCCATTGTCAAATCTAGTTTCTTCTTTGAAAATAGAAACCAATATAGTTACCCATTCAAACACTAATAATCGTAAGTCATTGTTACTTGTGTGATTATTTGATTAACTTCACAACATCTTACTTGCATCTAAACTCTTTGCAAATAAGTTACTTTATTTTATTTCTAGTATATCAATAAAATTTGTGTTAGAGTGACAATAAAATTAATGTTGATAGTGTCGATTGCATTGGACAATTGAATTGTAGGCCATCATGACCTTCCAACAATGTACCACATGACTTATTGCAAGATGTCATTATGAGGTAGTGTTTGCCACTTGATTGAAAACTTAATCTCAAACATATATCTCCTAGTCTATATTATAAGTTTGGAAGCTATTGATTATGATGATTATTTATTTGGTTTAGGATTAAGTCCATTGTCAAATCTAGATTCTTCTTTGAAAATAGAAACCAAGATAGTTTCCCATTCAAACACTAATAATCGTAAGTCATTGTTACTTATGTGATTCTTTGATTAACTTCACAACCTATTACTTGCATCTAAACTCTTTTCAAACAAGTTACTTTATTTTATTTCTAGTATATCAATAAAATGTGTGTGTTGGAGTGACAATAAAATGTATGTTTATAGTGTCGATTGCATTGGGAAATTGAATTGTAGGCCATCATGAACTTCCAACAATGTACCACATGACCTATTGCAAGATGTCTATATTATAAGTTTGGAAGTTATTGATTATGATGATTATTTATTTGGTTTAGGAGTAAGTCCATTGTCAAATCTAGATTCTTATTTGAAAATAGAAACTAAGATATTTTCCCATTCAAACACTAATAATCATAAGTCATTGTTACTTGTGTGATTCTTTGATTAACTTCACAACATCTTACTTGCATCTAAACTCTTTTCAAACAAGTTACTTTATTTTATTTCTAGTATATCAATAAAATGTGTGTGTTAGAGTGACAATAAAATGTATGTTTATAGTGTCGATTGCATTGGGAAATTGAATTGTAGGCCATCATGACCTTCCAACAATGTACCACGTGACTTATTGCAAGATGTCATTATGAGGTAGTGTTTGCCACTTGATTGTAAACTTAATCTCATTTTTTTTTTTTAAATGAAAATAATTTTAAAAATCAAACAGAGAATTTATGTAATTGTATGTTAGCATTTGAACTTAAAAATTGTAATGTCAACTTGAATATATTTGTTAGTTTCCATGGGTCCTAAAGTTTAATATAACTAATTTAAGTTTATTTTTAAATTCACTTTAAATAATTCCAAGCAACTTCTTTTAGAAGAAAACTCATATATATGTTTTGATCAAACTGAATAGGACACTTTTATTATTTATCATAGCCCCTTATTAATTTATCACTAAATAATAATTATATATATTCACAACTTATATATATATATATATATATATATATATATATATATATATATATCTCACAAATTATATATATAACATATTATTTCATATCATAACTTAATTGATTATACAATTATTGTTGGTTGATTATATAGTAATTTTTTGTGGACCAAAGTAGGATTAATATGAGTCCTTTTAATGATAGGGGTGCAGGATTAGAACCATAATCATATATTACAAGTTTGGAAGCTATTGATTATAATGCTTATTTATTTCTATGTTATATTTCTTGTTGTTTGAATAACATAGTTTTAAATGTTTTCTTTCATATTCAAGGTAACGATAAATTTAAAAAGAAAACTCAACACATCACTTGTTGGAATTGAAACTGGTGGAGAGGATAACAAGTATTCCTCCCAACCACTTGAACAAAACTCAATTGACATCAAAATTTTAAATCATTAACCAAAAAACACTTTAAATTAGCCAACATAGTCTAAAGTTAAAATTCCTCGCCAATCGTCTATTACTTGTACAATGTTTTATTCAATAATTCATCCCTAACAATGTTTGGTAACATAATGTTTGATAAAAATGAATGGCATGCACATAYTGTTTCCATCTATGGAAATAACCATCTATTTACATATGGTTTGGAAAATTTCTAGCAATGCTAGAACTAAAACCTATGGTAATAACACGACCATTGTTTTTCAATAAGTAATCTCCAAATGATATAGAAATTTGTTTTGTGATGTCCGCCTCCTCCTGGACCCAAACCTATCCCTAATGTCTCCCTACAAAAATGTGATATTCACCCCCTGGAGCCAAACCTATCCATAATGCCTCCCTACAAAAATGTCATGTCCTCCTCCTGAACCCAAAACTCTCTAAATGCCTTCCTACAAAAGTAGCCAATCAATATGGATTTTAACTGATGAATCGTTTTAAACACATGAACATTCTTATGGAAACAAGGAATTGAGAAGAATGCTAAGATCCCGATAGATCTCAATAAATAGAATCGGGATAGAGAGGAGTGGTTTATGTCAAGGATTGATGGAGAAAATTCATGAGGCAGTACAAGACTCTTGGTTACGAGGACCATTCCATGATGTGACATGACTCAGAAAGGAAGAACATACCTACTTTTTTTCTTGTAACTAGGATTGTGAGAGGCCATATTGGCTCTGCTGGTGAAAGTTGAGAGAAACATAAAATGGATTTTTTGGAAACATGGCCATTGGGAAAACACAATCAATTTGACCAGAATTTCCTAATAACATAATATGGAGTAACACATTGGCATAATGACTATTTAAGATGACAACACATATTAAAAAAAAATATGGTGCAAAAGGACAAAAATCACGCAAAGAAAGGGTAAAATAAAAAAGAAAATAGTACAATGATAAAGAAACATAAATATAATTGACTCTAAGACACAACATTGGATCTTGTGTGGATACAATTACATCATAACCACTATTCTAACAAGACAAGAAAGTGGATTAATGATGGCGAAACATGGAAACATTGAGAAATTACCTCATAATGACAAAAACATCCCTAAGTCTAGAAGAACCATAATGTTGTTAATGAACCAAAATTTCTTCCACATTCAAATATAACACAAGAAAACATGTAATTACCATAGCCAGGGGAAAGACTAGTTAGAAGTTTTGATACCCGTCAAGGCTCATCCAAAACCAAACCTAGATTCTAATAATCGTCCTCAAAACAACGATGACAAGGTTAGGTATTGAATGGTTAATAAAAATGAAAAGACTCGATTCCCAGGGAAAAAAAACCTCCATACACCATTAGAAGGACCATTTTCATATAGAGCATGAGAAAGGAATCTATGACAAATGTGTGGTGGCGAAGAATATAAACAACAATGAAAATAATTTGCAGTGAGGAGGGAAAAATAGTCAATACCCCAACAGACAGTCAATTCCACACACCAAATGAAGGATACATATAGATGTGAATGTGATAAGGAAAATTACCCAAGTTTTGTAAGGGTCAATCACATGGCTGGCCAAGAGTCTCATTCACGCAATCCATATAGTAAGGGAGCACACGAGTTGTTATCATAAACATTTAAAAAATTATTTTACATAACCTATTTTGGAAAAGACTCTAGTTGTGTAAGAATGCAAGTAGGTGGTTGAGGTAGGATTTTTCAAATTGCTTGATAAAGACTTGCTAAAAATCAAATTAAGGCCTCCAACAACAAAAAAGTGGAACATACCTAGGCAAGGCCCAAGGCATTAAAATTATGGATTTAGCAAGGAATATGTAGAAGAGTGAATCAGATGTAGCTCATGATTCATTTTAGCAACAAAACAAACAAAAACACCAGTAAATAAGAAATCATTAAATAAGTGCAGGGTCAAAACGCCTACATCAAATCAAATGGAACCAGTCACGTAGTCTCAATGTAACTCCAAGTCTTGAATTTAAACAATATTTGCAAATTGATGAAGGCTCGATGAGAAGTGATAGTTTCATCAGGGTATTTTATACTCATAAGAAGGGTTACAACCCTTACTAATGGAAATGGCAACCTGTGAGAAATAAAATGCAGAGAGAGTCGATCTATTTGTTGCCTAAGTCTAAAATACAAGAATGAGAAGTGTGGGGAAAGAGGGATATGCCTTCAAAACTCTCCAAAAAATGATATGCATCATATCTATTATCAATGGATCGAATCAAAACATGTTCTCCCATTTCCCATGCTACATAAAATTACTATCACCATCACTAGTATAAAGTCAGATAGGTGGTACTTCTAAAATTCAATACGAATGTAAACGAATATTGACTATGATAGTACTAATGATGGATAAAATTAGAACTCCAAGAACAATACTTCAATTGTTTTCAGTCATTCCCAAGACTTCCATGAGTTTTGAAGGGTTGGGCATTGCTAGGATATCACACCATAGAACACATGCATATTAATATGTAGCATTGCCCTTGCTATCCGAAAAGAATAGTCATATATCAAATATGATGAGGATGAAGGATATTCTAAGGAGAACACTGAAATAAGTCAAAAAGATATTCTAGAATAGACTTTTGTTTCAGATTGTAGTGATACCCTAGACATCGAGGGAAGTGGTATGCACAATCACATTTCCAACAAAGAAAGGGTACATGATGAAGCCATAGTGGCTCTGTTGTCCAAGTTGGAATGCAACAATTATAACTCATATTGGGTGTACTTTCATGAACCTCCTTCTTTTGATGAAATATTGGAGTGTAATTCCATACCAGGAGAAAGGGAAGGTTGTCTCTCTCTTCCTAAAAATTTTCATCTTGAAAAAAAATGTCTCGGGTCACCCTCATGAAGAAGATGCATGCAATGAGATAAGAACATAGACATGCTCTTTTATTGTTGCTAGTTTTCAAATTGAGGATGGTCATTGTGATTAAATATAGGGTAAGTCTAGAGATGATCAGTTATTTGATGATGAAGAAGTACCCTATGATCATCTCAGTCAAATAGAAAGTCACTCCAATGGCAGTCCAGAAGCTCATACAAAGAACTCTATTGTTAACATTTAGCCTAATGGCAATGTTTCTGATCACATGTTTAGAAAGATGAATGATTATGAGAAAAGTCATATAGAAGAAGCAGAGAGTTGGTATAATGATTGTCCTCCTACTTTTGATTCCTTTGTATTTAGGGATGGTTTGAAAAAGGGAGCTGCCAATGAAAGGATTGAAGTAATGAAGGATTTGAGAAATATGCAGAAGTCATAGTTGGATACATGGTTTTTGAGTAGTTGTGATAAAGATAATGGTTCTCCAAATCAAGAAGACAAATTAGAGGATGATACTACAAATCATGATGATGTTGTTGTTGTTTTAGGTGAAATTTTGTGCCTATAATTTGAACAAGACAACATTGTTGATCACACAAATGAAGGCCACCATTAAGAATGTGTTGACATCACTACACAAAATTCTATTTATATCGGAGATATCACTATTTCTAGGGAGCATGGACATCATTTTCATGATTTTATTGGCTTCCCCATGGGAGTCAATGTTGAAAATATAGAAGGAGACATCTGTGACCAAGAGAGTTTATTTCCTACCCAAAGAAAGCCAGAAGAAAAATATAACAATAGCCTTGATATACATTAGAATCTAGATTTGTTCTTCAATCAAAATAGGGCCATGCCATATGTATTCTATTTCAATGCACCACCAAGTTTGGATGATGACCACCAGAAGGAGAGGAATTATGAATTTTACCCCATCATAGGTTTGTTGCAAGAATATGGTGGTAACAATGAGAGCAAGGAGTAGTTAATCAAGGAATATACTCCTTTTCTGATGAAAATAATACAATCTAATAATGGCCCTAGTCATGATGAAGAGGATGGAAACACTAGTATGAAAAAAAACCTCGAGGTTTTTCAAATTATGCCTCCACATTATGATGATGCATCCTCTATTCTAGAAGAATATTTGCACCTAGATTTTTTGCATGAAGACCCTTCATAATTTGTTATTTGGAAAAGTGTTGAAGATAGGTATGAAAGAACCCTTAATGACCTGTCAGCTTATGAATTTTGCACTAATTTGTTTCATGGTCCCAAAAGTAGTAATAGGAATGAGGCACCTAGATTTACAACATAGTTGATTTATGTCCAAGGACCCCTACAATTTTCCACTGATAGGTATGATAAGATCAATCTTTTTGTATATGATGTCTTTGATGGTTCAAACATAGGCCTCAAGAATAAAGAAGGAATTTATCCCTTGTCAGACAAATATATGGGCAAATCATGTCAACAAAGGGAACTCAAAATGTCAGAGAAATTAGCTTCATGGGTGAAGTCAACAAAGGTCATTTACCCAAAGTATATTTTGAAAGGGAACGCATTGTCGTCTTTGCATGTAGTAATGACCTCAATAATACAACCAACTCATATCCTTTGATACCACATTTTCACACAAAATTAGAAGTGCGCAACAAGGTGACTTTGTTCTTGCATGTTGGTGAATAATTTGATAAAAAAAAGGGGGACAATATTGTTCTTAATGAAGAAACATATGTTGAAAAAAAAAAGTATGACAAAGAATAACACAATATGTTTTCTTGTGCCTTGAAAAGGAATGCATCAAGGAAGAAGTATCTACTAGGATGAAGAAATTACCAGATCTTCTACAGGAAATACTCCATGGAGTTTTAGGTCAGGTTCTTAAATATTAGTGCCAAGACAAAATTAAGGAGCCTTGTGATGTTCTAACCATGTTAGAGGGAAGTGAAAAGACATCAAGGTATTATGGGTAGCTTCATTGGATTTGTATAGAACCAATGACATGGAAGTTTGAAGAATGTCAAGTAGAATTTAACATGAAGGAAAATTATGCACATGATCCTCATGCAAATAAACTTGGAGGAAAGGTTGGGATATCAAGGGAACCCCTTTTTATGTCTAGACCAGACATACTGAAAATTTCTACATACAATCACCTAGAGTTTGTTCTGTCCTTATTTAGCATGATAATCAAGCAAAGAGGAAAAAGAGGCATTGTGTGTCGAAGATAAATTTTGCAATGAGATCCTGAGGTTCTCATGCACTCCTGATAGGAGCACACGTCCCCAAGTAGGAGCAAGATGTTACCCATTAGTTTGCACTGGGGCATCTCAAGAAATTTTCACTACCTTGAGGAAGTAAAAAAATTCATTATGAACGCATGAAAGTAAGGGCATTCATCGATCAATGTTCAAAAGGAGCTATGTGGCATCTAGAGCAATCGTTTACACATGCAATGAGAATATAAAGGAAGATTATTACATTGACAAAAGTTTGTTGTGGGAATGCAATAGATGTACCTTACAGATGTTGATACTTACTTGTCTATTGCAGTTTTTTTCGAATGGATGGTTCCCATCACTTGACATAAGTATTGACAGTAATGAGGAAAATATTATTCCTTGTCCCGATCCATACTAAAGCATGTATCAACACTGAGATTTGATTGGAAACCTCCTTCTATAATAATAACCGTAGGCATGATTAATAATGATCTTCTAGGATAGTTACCTAAAATATGTATTGAAGGGGATATGGATAGAAATTGAAACTAGTGTATGGCTTCTTGCTATGGAATTCGAGGGAGAGATAAAGAATTGAAGGAGTATTTTTCAGATTCCAAATGTTTATTAGAGGACAATCCTGGAAAGTAATATAATAAATAATGCTAGTGTCATTGACCACAAAACAAGTATCATTGCAATAATGGATAGTCACTTGAACATCATTAGAGAAATATCTACGAATCAAATTGATTACAAAGAAATTATCAAGTTAGGTAATCATGGTCCACACATATTATATGTTAGTTCCACTAATGTGTCTAGTGATGGAACAAAGGGTATGTACTTAAAAAATGAGCTCCACTTGATATTGCAGAAATAGGTAAGAGTGACACTGAAGATAATTTATTATATTCTATATCTCCTATCATAAGTAATGAACATGGGGGGTGTCTTTCTATCATTTGAGGAAAATGTAAAGATAGAAGCAACTCTTGTAGGATGAAAAGAAAGGGTTGGAGGAACAAAACTTGAAAGGGATATGTTATCTCTTCTAGAAATTGGTCAAGTAGCTACATAAAAACAACTCTATCCCATTCTACATCTTTGAGTCACACGAGTTTGGTGTGAATGGGATGACAACAAGGTGCCTAACAGCACTGATCAGACAACTCAAGGTCACATAGTTTTTAGATTGTGTTTTTTTATTATTTTGGGAAATGGAAATTTTAAATTCTAAAATATTATTGCACATGCAGATGATATCACACTACTTACTAATAGTAAATGCTATTATGATTTTAGATATATGAGACTTCATGAATTTTGACTCACATTACTATATAGTTGTTTTGATTATTAGTCATTGCACATCTTGGATCATAGAGCCAACACGATGAAAATTTAAGTTGACTAAGTTGATTCTCATACTAGACCCTCCATTCCCAGAGTATACCAATGTCATTGGAAGTGCCAACAACTAGCTATGGGGAAAGTTGTATATAAAAGGGGAGTATCATGAAGGTCACCAAAGATGGAGTTAGGGACTTTAAGTGAAAAGAGGCCTTGGATGGGGAAGTGATCAACCCTTAGGTTGAGATGGTATAAATTTGATACAAAATAAGTGGAAACAAACACAAGTTTTATGATGGATTTTAGAGGAGATGTTTGGCAGTCAAGTACTAAGTTTGCCAGCCAAAAATATTAAAGCGACCTAAAGGGCTTGAAGCAAGACAATCTAAGGCATGTGACTTATGTACCTTCCAAGATTTCGTTGGTTCCATCATAGATACATATCAATCTGGGAATGTTTGTCTTCAATACCCTTTATAAATCCATCCTTCTATGGGATTTCAATATTCAAATAGGTAGCAAGAAAGGAAAGAATAGTTCCAACCCAAATTCATTTCTACCCATTTATGTCAAAGAGAAAAACTCTTTGAGAAACTTTCTTGACAATAGTTCTATAGGGTTTACAGTATAGTTTCTAAATGTTTCCAACTTGGCAAGTGAACCCACAACATTACCAACACGCAAGCAGACTCATAAAACTGACTAGTAATTTTACAAATAATTTACCCAAACAATTACCCATAGCAAACAAATAATGTACTAATAAACATATCTCCATTAAAATAATGTAATGTGTTGAAAGATAGAGTACTTGAAAACATTGTAGACTATTTGATGAGACATTAAGTACATAAATGAATAAAATTCCAAAAATTGTATATCCATTAAGTACAAAAATGATCAAGTAATCATTTGATAAATTTCTCATAAAAACAAACTAGAACTTACAAATGCAACACTTATGATCTATGAATTATCATATATGGTCGTGCATTATCCGCCACTCTCTCCTCTAGCCACGTTCTCCTCCACCACTCTCTGCTCCAAATTGGCCTATAAGACATTTGAAATGCATATTAGAGACATAGTTGTAAGTACTTATCTTGAAAACAACTAATAATTACAATTAAATTATGATGCACCTAATCATAGTTAGAAACTTTCAACCATGATTGATGCTTATGAATCGCCAATCGAAACATCTTCCAAGATGGAAGAAGGTTGTGTCATACCAAAGGTCCTCTCTCTCTCTCTCTCATATATATATATATATATATATATATATATATATATATATAT
>ML782833.1:266749-306278 GCA_009831015.1 Picea engelmannii
AGAGAGAGAGAGAGAGAGAGAGAGAGAGAGAGAGAGAGAGAGAGAGAGCATTTTTGTATAATTAAACAAATACAAATTAAATGATTGACAATTGAAAGCATAGTTTTAAACTTTGAAACATGCAATACATGTGAGTTGTGAATCTTTGGAATATCTCCCAATGCAAATGATGTTTCATTTAACATTCTGGTAAACTGCAATTAATGAACATAAACATTTTGTGTTAGTTCAAAAATTGCGATGTTGTGGATCTAATAAAAGAGTTATCATCAAATGCATGAAACATTTACCAATTGCAACACATATTGATCCAGTGCCCCCTTCCTCATGCCCAATTAAGTCTTGCCAACCATTGCGACAAAACATTACATAAGCATGTACCTCTTCGAGGCTCATGCGATATATCTCATCATTTGTCTTATATACAAAACTATCATGGGAATTAGATCGTGCTCTCTGTCAGTTCAAACCGACATCAATACCAAACAAAGATGAATTTAAATTTTCATCTATTGCGTCCCTCGTGTCCTGGCCAACTTGTGAAGTGGCCTCCATCTTTGAAGGTAGAGAAACCATCCTTGGTGGACGCGATACCAAGGGTAGTGGAGTTCTAGGCAACATTGGATCTCGAAATGCACCTCTTTGATTATACGTTCGACCTTTACCAACACCATAATATTTTAATGGTAGGTCGGTATAATCGAGTTGCATATTATCAAAAAAATCTGCATAAATGAATCTAGAAAAATAATATGGCATCTCATCATTCCATGTAAGTCTACCATATGCTTCCAATAATCGATCATAAACACGGCCTGCAATGTGAGGGTGCTTGAAATGTTGCACCTTCAACATTCATCGCTTTGGTCCTTCCTTAAAATTGACCATTGATTTTTCCTTCTCTTTTGACACCCTTTTCTCTATTTCGGGCCATTTATCAGGGCCCATCACTTGTTGTCTACGTCTCCTCATCAAATCAAAAAAACCATTGGTTTTTGGCCCAAGGTTCTTATATACATCAATGAATTTCTCTAAATAATGAAAAAGGATCTCCAAGCTTTGTTTGCTCTCTACAGGGAGATTCATTTGCTCAAGATCATGATTCAACTTTGCATGGTGGTTTGTGCAACATTGAACAATCATTTTTTGAACCTCACCTTCCCAAGGAATCTCCACACTAATGTCTGAGGGATAGGTGGTGATAGGGGTGTAATCTTCATTTTCTTGAAAATACTCGGGCCCTTGTTCACCTTCACCCTCACCCTCACTCTCTACTTCATTATTGTCCCTAGCATAAGCCCAATCCTCTACACATTTAGAAATATTTGTAGATATTTAGGACAATCCACAATGACATATATACACATGTCCATATACACGAGTGATTTATATAAAAACATAGAAAAATAAAATAAATTTATCTACCATATGTTGTTGATGTGATTGGGGTTGTTGTACATTGGCTGACATAGGAGACTCTACTCCATAAATATTTCTTCAAAATCATGATTAGAAAATTATCGTGATGATCCATGATGCAATGGATCAAATTGAGCACCCCTGCAAATGAATGTGCACTCTCTCGCGATGCTCTTTCTTGTGATCCACTAAATGATGCATCTGAAAATAAATTTATCAAGTTCAATTAGTTATATCATTTTCAACATATATGTGTGCACAATTTAACAAGTGCATATAAACATACATGTACCTTGATCTCCATCCTAACTAGAACTAGATGAATTTGATTGTCATCCAGATTGACTATATCTCCTTTTTTCACTAGACTGCCTTGTGTGACTAGTTTCCCTTGCCTGACTAGGGTTCACTATCGAACTAGGGGTCCCGCTACTGCTTTCATTAGATATCCTAGAGCGTTTGTGAGGCATAATTGGAGACTCCTCTCGATCCATGTAAAGTATATACGTGTACCAAGCTGCAAATTGACAATTGACAATATTTTAATACATAAATTGACTATATTTTTATACATCATATAAAAACTTGTATTTCTTCCACATTTTAAGAAGAAATTCCATTAAAGTACAAAGTTTGTGTAAGTTGTCATTCGAGCAGACTCGTCAATCAAACACACTAAGAAACATCTCCCTAAAGTGCAGAAACATTACTTGACAATGAAACTAACCTATGAAGAGATAAATGAAAAATTAATTTCTTGATTGAATGCTTTGAATGTCGGTGTTGATGAAGATAATGATATGTAAATTATTAATTTATTAGATCAACTATTCATTTTTCTCTTCATTTTTGGTGAATTGCAGAACTTTCCAAAAAGGGTATGCTTGGTGGTGGGAAGCTTTTGTGGACTTTCAGTGTATATGCCACAAGAAAATTGTGTTAATCAGTTGACAATATTTTAATTTACATCAAACCAATATCATTCTTCGTCTGGTGGCTATTCATATTGAAATTCCAAAGTGTCAATCTCAGTTTTCTTAGTATATTAAGAAAGGTATAGAACCTGAAACAATTTGAAGAGTTCTATAAGAAAGTGCATGCTGCCATTTGAGCATCATCGCCAATCATACACACTAAGAAACATGTCCCTAAGGTGCAAAAGCATTACTTAACAATGAAACTAACCTATGAAAAGATAAAGGAAAAATTAATTGCTTGGTTGAACGCTTTGAATGTCGATGTTGATTAAGAGAATGATAAGTAAATTATTAAAGTTATTGGATCAACTATTTGTTTTTCCCTTCCTTTTTGGTGAATTGCAGAACTTGCAAAAAAGAGGATGCTTGGTCAATATTAATTCCACAACAATAAATGATTACCCCTATAATCCTACTAGATTCAACCATAAAAATATATTTCTCAAGATTAATTGTTCCTTGAGATAAGGAGCATTGATATCTTGAAAGTCAACACAATCATGGATGAACCCAATCTCTTTCATGATGAGGACTATGTTGAAGACCAAATTAAAAATAGTTGATGGCATGAATGAAACTCCACATCCAAGAGCTTGTGGATATTGACTTGGACATGCTTGATGGTCTTATGATTCACTACACACTAATGTTGGCCAATCGAGGTAGCATTATCACAGGTCACAATGTTATGGATGACAATAGAGGGATCCATTCTTTTGACATCCTCATATTTCAAGGTGAATACATTGAGATACTCATGGAGGAAGGTATATAAGGAAGTGATCTCCACTTTCACAAGAGAGGAACTTGAGTGAAGCTTCTTTGAGTGCTCATCTATTTCGATGTTTATTCTAATTATGACCTCATTAAAAAGGTGTTAATTTTCTTCTTCAAAGAAAAGAGTGGAGGAAAGAATTCCTCACAATATCAATAGTAGTTCATATAAAATTAAATAAAGAGGGAGACATAGTCAAAATGAGTTGCTACCATTTATATCCATCAAGCCTATAAAAATAAGGCTATTCTATGTAAAACATATGCTTGAATAATATATTACAAGTATTGTTCTACTAATTTTCTATCTCATTCTATATCTTTGAGTTACACGAGTTTGGTGTGAATGGAATGACAACAAGGTGCCTAATAGTATTGATCAAACAACTCAAGGCCACATAGTTTTTAGATTGTGTTTTTTATTATTATTTTGGGAAATGGAAATTTTAAATTCTAACCTATTATTGCACATGCAAGCGATATCCACACTACTTACCAATAGTAAATGCTATTATGGTTTTAGAGATATGAGACTTCATGAATTTTGACCCACACTACTATATATTTGTTGTGATTATTAATCATTGCACATCTTGGAGCATAGAGCCAACACAATAAAAATAGAAGTTGACTAAGTTGATTTTCATACTGGACCCTCCATTCCCAGAGTATACCAACGTCATTGGAAGTGCCAACAACTAGATATGGGGAAAGTTGTAGTCAAAGGGGGAGTATCATGAAGGTTTTCAAAGCTAAGAAGCATTGATATCTTGAAATTCAACACAATCATGGATGAACCTAATCTCTTTCATGATGGGGACTATGTTGAAGACCAAATTAAAAATAGTTGATGGCATGAATGAAACCCCACATCCAAGAGCTTGTGGATAATGAATTTGACATGTTTGGTGGTCCTATGATTCACTACACACTAATGCTTTCCAATCAAGGTAACATTCTCATAGGTCACAATGTTATGGATGACAACAGAGGGATCCATTCCTTTGACATCCTCATATTTCAAGGTGAATACAATGAGATACTCATGGAGGAAGGTATATAAGGAAGTGATATCCACTTTCACAAGATAGGAACTTGAGTGAAGCTTCTTTGAGTGCTCATGTATTTTGATGTTTATTATAATTATGACCTCGTAAAAAAGGCGTTAATTTTCTTCTTCAAAGAAAGGAGGAGTGGAGGAAGGAATTCCTCACATTGGACTTGTGAGACCACATTATAGGGTGGGAGAAGAGGGTTGGTATCAATCACTAGGACAAGTTTGTATGAGTAAAGGTGAGGGTAGGAAAGATAAGAATATGTAGAGGGAAATGTAAGTTGAAAAGGGGTATAAGGAAGGGAAGCAAAATAAAAGAGCCTTTGATTGAGTGTGTGAAGGGGGGATGAGAACGCCCCACGGGAGTCACTAAAATTTAGTGAATGAATGGATTTTTTCTACCATGAAGTAGGAATGTAGGGATGGAAGACCACCCTAATGCACACACAAACACACTACTAAATAAGGGAAAATAATTGAGTGAAGTTGAGACCCATTTTTAGCGAAAAACTATGAAACCCTAAAGTGAGGAAAGAAAGGATCAAAATGAGGAGACACTTGGTTAATTATTGTTTTAGATATTTATTATGCTAACCTATGTTTGTATATTATTAGGGTACTTCACTTAGGTAGATTAACTTTTACTAGAAAATTAGTAAAGGAAAGTAAACTATACTTGAACAATCATGACATTATATTATTACATGATAATAAGTCGGATTTTACCCTTCTCCTTAGAGAAAGGAGGTCTCTTTCCCTAGACCAAATGTTTAATGATATTGTAGACTTGGAGGGTAATATTTTGGCCTCTCAGAAGTTGTTTGAGTCTCAAGTAGACCATCCATAAAAGAAGAAATATAAAGAAGAAAGGTGTACTCTTGCATCACCTTCTAATCCATCAATGACTCCACTTAAGTCAACATACAATTGTAAATAAGCACAATTGTGCTACAAATTTATATGACTAATCTTCATAAGTCTCATCATCAAGTGATACTTGACATCAAACCTCAACGAATCAACACCCTCAATGAAAACTCCATTACTCAAGTCGATATACAATTGTCAAAGTGTACAATTATAATACAAATTTCTCAACTAATCTTCACAAGTATAATCACCAAGTGAAATTTACATTGAACCTCCAATGAGTTGACACCCTTAGCAACTCCATCACTTAGCAAACCTGTAACTATGAAAAAATTAGATTTGGATTTGACATCTTACTAAGAATACAAAATTAGATTTGTTATGGACTGATAGACGTTTATCATAAATGAATATAACTAAATTATTTTTTATAAATACATGTATTGTAGCAATATTGACTTGTTTGTCATTGCATTCTCTCCTTCATAAACTCATATGCAATCACCATGAAGAATTAAAAGACGATTGGTTGTTTCCTAAGCGTTCCTAAGGCACTCAAATCAAATATCCCATATTTTACTCCTATTAATAAAACAATAGGTTACTTATTATTGAACCTTGAAACTATACCTATACCCAAATTGAATGCACTCCTTTTTTTAATTCTCATCATTTATTAAATCATACACCATCTATATCTATGTTCCTTGAACCTACACTTATCCTTATTCTTGAACCCAATCCCATAGTGAAAATTTATTTTGATGCACTCATTTTTTTCCCTTCCAAAGTGTAATCTTGTATAATTTTCATGTGCTTTTATTTTTTAAGAAGAAGAAATGTGCTCAACAACATTGATGGTAAAAGATCATTGTAGTATGGTGTAACATGTAAAAAGCAGAAAAATGAAATGTCTACATTCACTTCAATGTTACAATCATTGTTATTTAACAACAAATGTTTTCTATTAAAATTACAGTTTATATGTATTGCCACATTAAGATTGTGTTATATAAAAACCATGTTATTTTCTTAAAATATTTGAAATGTCATAATTTTTTAATGCTTAACACCTTTTAAGAATACAAGAATAACAACAATCTTAAAGGTGGAGAGAATTGAAGGAATGGTATTTTATATTGTTACACTATTTAACGTACAAAAATAAACAAATAACTTATTGAATTTTTGGATGGTAATGACAATGAAAAAAATTATGAATAATAAGTAAAAAAAAAAAAAAAAATCACCTACCCCCAAACAAGAGGCATTGCAACTTTGATTTTTATATTGAGAGAAGCAAGTTTTACAACCCAAGTGGAGATCCCTAGATGGGGTGTCATTGGACCTTTAAGACATGAGGCAAGAATAGGCTAGCTATGGGGAAAGCCACTTGGCACCATGCTTCTCGATTCGGGACGTGGGAGGTCGTCACCTGGTGGCCGCTAGCCCAGGGAATTCATAGCCTGTCACACCCAAAGTGCACTCAAAGATGGAGCAGTTTCTCGATACATGGAAGGATGGGAGAAATCATTAACTCCCGTTACGAGTCCATTAACATGTCACAAGCAACCATGAATACGTTCGAACAGAAAGTTTTATGGGAACCTAGCAAGGCAAGGGATGGACATTTCACTGGTTTCTTTCATTGGAGGCATAGTGGCGCATAAGACATACTCTGGCTCAAGATACTCTATCTCAAAGGTTTTTCCTCTTCCAACTCTGTCATGTTGAGGCAGCGTGGTCGCCTGAAAAGAGGTCGGGGACCTTACATTCCAGTGGGCAGACCTATTATCACGGTCGATTACAGCAAAGTTAGGCCAGGAGGAAAAAAATGCTCTAGAACCCCTTCTCAAGGCTCGGCTCAACAACAAGACAACAATATTTGAAATGTCATAACTTTTTAATGCTTAACACCTTTTAAGAATATAAGAATAACAACAATCTTAAAGGTGGAGAGAATTGAAGGAATGGTATTTTATATTGTTACACTATTTAACGTACAAAAATAAACAAATAACTTATTGAATTTTTGGATGGCAATGACAATGAAAAAAATTATGAATAATAAGTAAAAAAAAAGAAAGTAATTACCTACCCCCAAACAAGAGGCATTGCAACTTTGATGTTTATATTGAGAGAAGCAAGTTTTACAACCCAAGTGGAGATCCCTAGATGGGGTGTCATCGGGCCTTTAAGACATGAGGCAAGAACATGCTAGCTATGGGGAAAGCCACTTAGCACCATGCTTCTCGAGTCGGGACGTGGGAGGTCGTCACCTGGTGGCCGCTAGCCCAGGGAATTCATAGCTTGTCACACCCAAAGTGCACTCAAAGATGGAGCAGTTTCTCGATACATGAAGGATGGGAGAAATCATTAACTCTCGTTACGAGTCCATTAACACGTCACAAGCAACCATGAATGCGTTCGAACGGAAAGTTTTATGGGAACCTAGCGAGGCAAGGGATGGACATTTCACTGGTTTCTTTCATTGGAGGCATAGTGGTGCATAAGACATACTCTGGCTTAAGATACTCTCTCTCAGAGGTTTTTCCTCTTCCAACTCTGTCATGTCGAGGCAGCGTGGTCGCCTGAAAAGAGGTCGGGGACCTTACATTCCAGTGGGCAGACCTATTATTACAGTCGATTGCAGTGAAGTTAGGCCAGGAGGAAAAAAACGCTCTAAAACCCCTTCTCAAGGCTCGGCTCAACAACAGGACAACGACCACACTCCCTCCGGTTGGGGATGTAAAATTGAATGGTTTAATCGGAAAGGAAGGTCTCTGGGTTATGCCCCCAAATCTCTACTAGTGTGGGCTTCTTCGGACACCCCACAACCTAGCCAGGATTTTGACTCTTCACAGGGTGACCAGGCCGCCACCTCCTCCCAACCAATAGATGGGCGCCCCTCAGAGGTCGCCTCTGTAGACAAACAACAAATTCAGAATGAAGAGAATTCCCAGTGAATTCTCGAGGCAGTGTCAAACACTCAACAATTAATTTTCGAGTTGCACAATGAGGTGCAGGGCGTGCATTTTCGCCTGGAGTTGTTGGATCAACGTCTCTCTCTAGATATGGATGCTAAACACAAACACGGAGAGGCTCCTATACTCTCGATGGTCGCTACGATGAAACCCATCCTCCTCCCTCTGGGCACCAAATGTCACCTAGTCTAATGGTTATAAGGTTTTTTTTTCTAGTTCTTAGTTGTCTACGTTTATAGTTTGTCCAAGTTTAGTCTTAGTCTTCCTCTGCGCATTGATAGACAGACATTTTGTATATGTCATTTTTGGTTTTGTATTACGTATGGAAACATGCAAGAACAGGCTTGATGAATCCACTAGGACAAAGTCAGTTTCCTATGTTGGGGGCTCTGTCTCTCGGGAACCAAATAGTTATGTGTAACAATTTTTCATAGCAGGCAATACAAACCCTCTTACTTCAAAAAAAAAACAACCCAAGTGGAGATGGGGAGATACACTACATGCATATGCACAGGGTTCAAAGTGCCCCACATATCAAACAAAACCGGTTACCTATCCAAAGAAAAGATCTAGCCACTTTGGTTTTTGTACTAAGAGAAGCAAGTGTTTTACAACCTAGTCAGGGTCCATCAAGACTGTGTGCATATGAGTGTGGGGTTTAAAGCTCCCACAAATTAAACAAACACATTTAGCTATCCAAAACAAAAGACATTGCCATGTTGAATTTGGTATTGAGAGAAGAAGTGTTTTACAACTAAGGTGAGGATGGGGGGATCTGTCTACAGAACTTGTATATGTACATGGGTTTAAAGGTCTCTACAAATCAAACAAAAACAAATACCTATCGAAAATAGTAAAATAGAGGTATTACCACTTTGATTTTTGTACTTGAAAGAAGCAAGCGGTTTATAACCCATGTGAGGATGAAGAGATCCATCAATACTACTCGTGTGTGGGAAAATCTTCCCACAAATTAAACAAAAACAAGTAACTATCTAAAAAGTAAGGAATTGTCGATTTAATTTTATATAAACAGAGGCAAGTGTTTTGCATTATAGGTTAGGAATTAGGAATTAATAGAGGCAAGTATTTTACTTTGATTTTCAAAGACAAGTAACTATCCAAAAAATAAGGAATTGCCACTTTGATTTTATATGAAGAGGGACAAGTGTTTAACATTACAGGTTAGGAATTACCACTTTGATTTTCAATAAAGAGAGAGGGAAGTATTTTACTTTGATTTTCCTATAAAGAGAAGCAAATGTTTTACAATGTAGATTAACTTACTTGAAACCGACGCTCCTCATGTCGCTCGGGTGCTCCTCGTGTTGCTCTAGTGCTCCTCGTGTCGCTCGGGTGTTGTATAGTATCCAACAGTACCACTGCCAATGCAAATTCGCTAACAGAGACGGAGAATGGCGGGTATGGAGGGTATGACAGGTGTGGCGGTATCGCGGGTATGAAGGTGGCAAATATGACAAGGAAAGACACTAGCGGGAATGACAAGGAAAGAAACTATGGAAGGAGAAATGTGGCATATATATAATAACACCTTTTGGCCTAACTATTTTTCAGTCGAAAGAACATTTCAGCTGAAAAGATATCTCAGTTGAACAATTCTTTCGACCAAAAAAATGGTTGTCAGACCAAAAAAATCTGGCACACATATCCGATGGCACGACTTTCGAGGGCACTGTTGGATTTAATGTTCGGTTGAAACAATCTTTCGGCCTAAAAATTAAAGAATTCGGTCGAAAAATCGTCATCAACCATTTTCACGACCAGATTCTCACAAAAATGTTACCCACTTTCATGATTTTACCCCTATGTTGGTTTATGAATGCAAATGCGACTAACAACATACCTAAGATTTTTGTATTTTTTCCTAAACTACAACAATATTCTAGGACACAGGGAGAACATTTATTTGTGAGGCTCACTTTCCCACAACAAATATATCTCATAAGAAAAATAAGACACTCTAAGATATCCCAAATAGTGTCACCAGTGGCAAGACCCAAGACCCATCTTTTGTCTACCTTAAAACTTGAATGGAAACAAACGAATTATGCTTGCTCAACATCTCTAAGGTTAAGAAGGCCTTGCAAAAATAAAACAACACGGAGTTTAAGATCTAGGTTTAACATATTTCATCTAGCTAACAATGAATTTGTTAACAAATATATCCTCATCAAATAAAATCAAAGCCTTTAAAAGGAAGTCCTACCAATAAATGCTTATAATTTGTTAACAAATATATCCTCCTCATCAAATAAAATCAAAGCTTTTTAAAAGGCAGTCCTGCCAATAAATGCTGAACCAAGACAATCTACAAGATAAAATAATTATATCTAAAATGAGCAAAATATTAACAATGAATATATCAATGAGACTATAGTTCGAGATGGAGAGGACAAACTACCTCCTAAAGTATCAAACCATGTTTTCCCACTGGATGAAAATTAATTCTTTTAAATTGTGCCCCCCCCCAAACAAGAAAAATCAAATACTCGCTTGTATTAATTGACTTTGGCAGCATGCACAATTTTCTCGACCTAAAGAAGGCCACAGATTTGACTTGGTTTGCTTCCCAATCAGAAAAATCATACAAGCATTGGGAATGGAGGTTTCACATCATGGTTTGGGAGGTACCACAAGGTCCCACTAATGATCGAAATTTGAAATGGCCTCATCATTTTATGCCATGACTATTTGATGGAACTGACATTATAGTGAGATTTCAATAGTTCAAGACCCTAAAGGCCTTTGACATGAAGATTAAAAGACAGCTCTTTCAAACTGAATGGAGGTCATTGTCGACTTCAGGAGAATAAAACTTCCCAGAATGGATAATGTCTAGAAACACATCCCTCTTATTAAAATGAAAGATCCATCTATCAATTAAAGCAATATTCTAAGGAAAATTTGTGGTATTGTCTTTTTGCACGTCACCGAGCAAGTGTATCCCGATCAGGAATATTTAAATATATACTCGCATCAATGAACAAGAAGCATTGACAAAAGAAGAGTTGAACTTCGAACTCCTAAGCCAATGGACTAATACAATATTAATATACTTATACAATGGTCGTACTAGAGTCAAATCCTATCCTTTTACTTGTGTAGATGCAGTGCTACTATAGACATCTCTGTGATCATAACAACATGTATCAAATTATTTATATTTGGTATTAGTTAAAACTGTTATACAGAATACACGCCATTTCTTAACACTACCATGCAAAGGTAAAAGATAATTATCTACTTACAGATTTTGTTAGAGTAATTAAGGAAGCTTTTAGAACTAGCTTGTGTGGCTGCCTCTGGAATCATTTTGAAAACACCCACTCTAGTCACAATTTTCTTAAACTAAATGAACAAAATCCGGAATAAAGTTTTGTATGAATAAAACTTAAATTTGCTTTTATGGATGGCAGGAGATGGTGCTGAACTAATAATACGTCCAACTGGAAAGTTCCCTAAAGTGTTTTTCTACCCTTTCTAGTTTTCTTACATGAAGTCAGTTGCTTTGTTAATCCTGCCATCTTTTAACATTCCACGATTATTTGGAACTTCCATCAATGCTTGTTTTTTGTTGTTCAAAATCCATCTTTTTTTTTAATTTATCAACCAATGAAAAGTGACCTAAAGAGTCCTTTACAAAGACAATTTATGGTTTAGCTTCTATAATTTCTAGTGGAGCTGAATTCAAATCAAATCCACAAAGCCTATTCATTAGCGACCAGCAAAAGTGTAAGGTTAGAGCTCTTAGCTTTGTCAAGTTAGGATACGCTGATGTCCATTTATTGGCCAAGAAGGTCATGAAAGTCCGGACTCTTACACAAATACAAAGAGGCCAAAAATACATAATTTGAGAGATGCAATCAAACCTACCATCAGGCTTTGAGGCAGAACTGGAGGAACTTCAATAGACATAGCTTTATTTGCAAGTAGTTAAAGTAATTACTAAAATGATAACTCAGAGAAAAAACAGTTGTTTCTATGATTACCTATAAAATAGTAAAATACAAATAAAGGTTCAGCCTCTTGTTATTATAGTTAAATAAGTCTCGTTTTATAATGAAATTTTTAGAGAAAATAACTCCTCCCAACTGAAAAGCTATCTCATCAATAGTCTTAAAAGCAATGTTTTTCAACTTCAATTTTACCACTTCAGGAATTCCAGCAAAAGAAAAGATATAGGCAGAGGACAGTAACTGAAAACTATTAATTGCACCAGACTCTTTCGTATCTGAAGAATATTTCTAAAACTTTGGCGTAGGAAAGAGCAGTTTTCCATATTGAATTTCTAGGCTAAGAATCCCCATGCCTTGCACAAATTATGTCCTCCATTTCACAGTTGACTATGCTTGGCTCCTGACATAGTTTACGAACAATTAAAGAAGCATTTGAGTTTTCCCATGAGCAACCTTCAGTAATGACTTCTGCATTGATACATGTAAGTTCTGTGGCCTGGTCAGTAAAATGCTTTGACCACTTTATGTAAGTATCAATGTTAAAAGCCACTGTTGCAGAATCAGACAATACAGTGGATAGAATAGAGTCATTGTAGTAAATTCTTCTGCAACAAATTACTACCAGTTTGAACTTGGAGAAGCACATAACCAAGGTCTACAGGAGCTCTGAAGAGTTAATAAGAATGAAAGTAGAGAACCAGAAAAGAAGTAATGTTAAAATTTCAATCAATTTGCTAGGCAAGGGATATGGATCATTATTCCCCTTTACCATCAGAGGTGCCTTGCAGTCCATACCAAATGCAAAGCAAAAGGACTTACAAACTGCCATATGCTTTTACATCTGCTGTATTTAAATTTACTCTTGCTGTGTGTGGAGGGAGCACCTTATTGTGCAGATCGCACATGGTTATTTGCTCGAGCATGAATTGGCTCCACAATAGCTTCTTCCATCTGTTGAACTGGAATCTCAAAGTTTGTATAATTTTGTTGATCCTCTATCCCATTTTCAGGTGTAAATCCAGATTCTGTAGGTGTGTATTCTGTGACAGGAGCAGGTTCATAGATTTCTGATAAGGCCATTGGCGTAGCTGCTGGAGGTGAGTATAATGAAGGAAAACTGGTATTTTCTTCTCTCTTTGAAACTTTTACTTTTGGTGCAATGTCTGTTATTTTTGATGGAGGTATTGATAGGCCTGGTCCAAATACTACTCCATGGAAAATTGTATCAGTATCTGCAACTCTCACAGTAATCAGATAGCCAGCATCAAATGACCCATCAAGCACTCCATGGACAGGTTGGCCAACAAGAGAACCATTTCCATGAGCTGAATGTGAACCATCAGTGTCTGTAGGCCTGTGCTTTTTAGATTTTCCATCGTAAGGTGGTGTAACACCAAGTGCTGTAATTTCTCCAGGAAGTAGCACTGTGTCTGATTTTCTCGGCCGTCCTCGTTTCTTTTTAGCAGACAACCCCGTCACATCAGCATTATGATCAATATTTCCCTCCATAATTTGGACTTCAACAACTAAATTTTAGATATAATGATCACTCAATGACAGTCCAGACTTTCTGCAACAAAACAACAGTGTATTCAATTTAACACAGGCTTAAAGAAATTAATTTGTTGCAACCAAATTTTCCAAGTTTCTTTATCAATCTCTTCCCTGTGAACTTCAAACAAAAACAAGACATTCTCAATTCTATTTTGAAATCTATACTTTAAAGTGAGAAGGAAAATGACTTGAGAACTTGTTACAGACCTCAGATTTATCATCGACCATGTCTAGACTCTAAAATAATTTTCTGATACAACCATATTAGATGCTAGATAGGATGATCACTTTTGGAGAAAATATGATGTTATCGACTTGTGCTTGCATTTCTGATGGCAGAATGTTCTAAGCTTACTTAGAAACTCTTTGAGATGCTGTGTCTATCATATGAGAGTGAGAATAAAGGAAATTACACTCTGAAGCGTGGAAAAAATGAAAGCTTATAGGACAAGCTATTTTGAGAGATTTATTTGACGTGCTTCCCTATCTCTAAATGAAGAAAAACAGGGGTACATCTAAAAATTGAAATGGATTCGAAGGCACTAGAATCAAGCAAATAAATACTATGCTCTGGAAGTACTGGGGATTACTACCTTTCTAGGGCAGATATATATATATATATATAAGACATTGGATGCTACGATTGAAAGGGGCAAAAATGAGTAGAACCTTGAGAGGCAATTCCAAGGCTTACAGGAAATTGGACAAGGAGAAAATAGTCCAGTTTTGATCCAAAAGAGCTGCAAAAACATTTAAAGATGTGACAAACATCAAAATAAAGTGGAAAGTTGTAAAAGGACCCTCCAGGATATATATTCAAAATTCCTTCACTTGGGCATGGTCCTAGTAAGTGCAAGACTACCTACAAGAGCTTGTACTCATATGGAAATAATAAGTAGCTCGCATAAAACTAAGATCACTCCAGCTTGAATGTGAGATGGTGCTACAGAATCAGCAAATAAATTCCAGTTGAACTGAATTGGCATCCTGCTTATTCTAAGTAATAAAGGATGGCCTAATTCCTCAAAAAAGAAACAGTATTTGTATAAGAAAGACACATCTTCTTGGCAGAAAAGTGTAACATCAAAAGCAAGTCCAGTAGAATTGGGGTCAGAGTCGTTGAAGAAACAAGCTCACTTATCCCCAAGAGAATGCTGCAGTTGATGCTAGTGTAGGCTGATTTTAACCCAGAGATGCAGCACAGAACCTAGGGAGCCAGGCCAACTTGCATTAGGAATGATAAGTGGACAGTACCGGTGCCTATACAGGAGCTGCCAGGCCTACCTGGAACAAGACATTGCTGAAGATTTTTTTAGTATAGAAGCCCCAGATTTAGGTGCCAATTTCTACATTCTATGACGCAAATTCTTCTCAAAAGTTGTGCATCATTCTCTACAACTCAGTTCTAACTCTGAATTTCTCTCTTACTACAACTTTTGTCATTTTGAAGTAAAACTTGTGATGTGTTGCATATAAGAAGCGATTATATCATCATCAAAGACCAAGACGTTCTTTTCTTGAGGGAAACCTTGTAAAAGGTATTATTTAACTATTATAGGCTTTTGTGAGCATTACTATAACTTATAAGAAGTCACTTATTTATTTATGTATTTATTTTCTTTTAATTGCACATTATACATGTACCCTTGTAAGCTTTAGTACTTCACTCAAGGTGGTGGTTAAATGCTGAGTTGATACTTCCTCTTTCAGGGTTTCCAAAGTCTTTGCTTTTATGTCGAGATTTATAGAGGGTAAATTGGGAGTTACAAGGGATATTATATCTATTTTGTTTCACTGAGATATTGTGTTTCAGGGTCCTCTCTTATGGTTTCATCACTGGGTAAGGTTAGATATCAATAAGCCAGAGCAAGAAGCACAAATTAATAGGCCCAATTCTGAATAGGAAAACAACCATGAATGCCCAGTGGCACAAACCATGTGGGATTTGTCCATCATGGGAATTTTGTTGATGGCTATAGTCTATTGCTTCACTAGAGGGGTCTAGTAGGATGGTTGATTATCACTATCACTATACTGATTGAGTAGGTGCATTTATATGCTAAGCCCCTTTTTAACAAATGTGTGTGAGAATGAGTCTCAGGGATAGGGAGAGGGATATGTCACAATACTATCAAAGATCAAGAGGATGTGCACCTCGCACTTCCCCTGTCCCCTTGCCAAAGCAAAACAGCTAAGGCCATGAGAACATCTTCGAGAGTGGAGAGTGAAAAAGAACAAAAATGTGTTTGTGCCATTGGAATGCCTAACTTGTACAACTAATTTAAACCATGCAAATGTAATCCCAAATGATGCCCCAACTACAAAATGCATTATTGTGACACTAGGAAACCATTTCAAGGACAGAACTCTAACATCTCACATGTTTATTCTTGGGGAAAGAAAAACCCAATTGCCACCAAACAAATCAACAAGCAAAAGTCCAAAAAGGTAACTGTTCCAAACTAGATGGAAAAAGGAGTAAAGCAACCTTGTTGTCATGGCTAAGTTGTTTGATACTAGTGAAAATGATAAAATACATATAGTACGGTTACGTTTTAAAGGCACGGCTAAAGAATGGGCAAATAGTAAAGGAACAATAGTAAGATGCTAAAACCTCTAACCTCCTTAAAAATTGGGATGACCTCAAAACTGCTATGATAAAAAGATCTTCTGATTTCCCCCATGACAAAGTAGGCATGTTCCCCACCATTGGAAAGTTACCAAACAAATTAGAATAGGAAGAGAATATGGTATTAAAATGGAAGATCTACATACAAGAATGTCTAAAATATCAATTGCTCCAATTCACAGATGGACTAAAATGAGACATTAGGGACTCAGTAACAGCACTACAACTAAACACAGTATAAAAACTCAATCAGATTTTGAATTCGTAGGATTTCAGATAAATTTGCTTGCCTTGTTTTCTTTCCATTCACACCACATAACTATTGGAATACTGAGAGGGGGGTGAATCAGGATTCTTCAATTAGTACCATTTCAATCATGTGTAATCATTAAATTTATCACTTATGATTCCATTCAAGATATGTTGCATTCAAGATATCATAAACATATAACCACAGAGACACAGTACACAAGAATTTTACGTGGAAACCCAAATGGGAGAAAACCACGGAATGTTTTTTAATGTATCAGAAGATTACATCCACCGGAAGCACCAACTTCCAAAATTTTCCAGCACCAACTTGAAGGAGGCACCGACCCCCTGATTTACAGGCTCCAACCTGAAGGAAGCTACAAATCCCTAGATTCTCTAGCTCCAACTGGAAGGAGGCTCCAACCCCCTAGTTTACAAGCTCCAACCTGAAGGAAGCAACAACTACCTTTCCTTGCCCCTTCCTTCCTCCCTTGTTATTGATATCAATACATCATCATCATCAAAACTGATACAATCCCAATAACCACATAAAACTTATGCCAAGATCTCCTAGAATATCCTCCAAATCATGTGCTCAAAATCACCATGATATGCATCAAACCATGTGCCAAGATATGCATCAAGCGATATCCCTCATATGCCAAAAAAACCTGACATGCCTCAAACATGTGCCATACCTTTCAAGATATGCCTCAAAGCATATAACAAAACCTCCAAGATACAAGCCTCAAAATATATATAAGAACATACCTTTCAACATGTGAATAACCTGGTGCATGAGATATCAAATATTCAGACCTTCCTCAACTTCAGCATTAAGAAGAATATCTTCCTCAAAACTTTCCTTAGCCTCGCAGGACTAGACCGAACAATAGGCGAGGCCTCGCGTGAGGATACCAGGACAACCAGCGAGGTCCTGGTGGGACACCCTATACTTGACCTGCAGGGGTCAACTTAGATAGGGTTTCCCATAAACCCTTCGCACATCTGCAACTCTGAGAACTCCCTCCCTTGCACTACTTCGCTACTTCACTTGCGCTGAGAGATCGTACACTTGCTTGATAAAATGAGAAGCTCTTTGATGGGTATTTATACTATTTCAATTATCTCCTTTACTTGACTTTAGGGCCGACCTATAACTTCTTATTGCAACCATTTTTCTCCTTTTACTTGATTTTAGGGCCGACTTATAACTTCTTGTCCTTAGATTCGGGGCTTCTTCACTTGTATTCGGGGCTTCATCTTTAAGAGGTCATATCTCCTTAACCGTGGGGAACCATGTGGTGTGCCACCTACCATTGGAAATGGCTTGACGAGAACTATCAATCTATGGGGTTTTTGCATGCAATTACGATGTCCTTCATACTCTTTTTCTCCAATCAACTTCGAGCTTCATGACCACACTTCTGGGGCTTCCTAACCATATTCTCAGGGCTTCTTTGACCATACATTGTAACTTTTTTGTTTAACCACTAGGGCTTCTTGTAGGCTTCTTCAAAGCGTCTTCCTGTGAGGGCAATGCTTAGAGCTACACCATAAGGGGATCACTTTGGAGATTCCTTCAAATAAACCCATCACTTCTAAGGACTTCTTGACTTCTTCTAGGGTTGACATCAATGACAACCAATTTTCCAACAATAATGTCACTTACAAGGACAAGGCACTGATCAATTTTATAACTAGTTGATCTTAAGAAAAATTAAAAGGAAAAATAATTGCAAAACTTTGCAAACAACAAGTTAAATAGCTAATTAGTAAAGGGGATACTTGGCATCAACTGAAAAAGGTTGAATTCAAGTGTTTTCTGCACTTTTGGGCTAAGTTAACTCACTCACTGATCTGCAATTTTTATTGCAGAAATAGGAAGAACTATAACGAAAATTTGATTTGCATTAACTTAATCTATCATACTTAGTCAAAATTTGGAATTTTATTGTGTTTTCTTACCAATTTCAGCAAGTTTACCTTGCTGATCTACAATATTAATTGCAGAAACAAGGGGAAATTCTCGCCTATTTGTAACTTTCCTTATTGATTTTTTCGTTTATAATCATTATTAAGAAGAAGGAAAATTAAACTATTTGTGAATTTTCAAAGATTCACTAACATATATGGTAAAGTCCCTATAGTTGTTAAATCTAGTGTTGTTGCTTCTTTATTGGTTTACGAGAATGCTTTCAATTCGGAGTTTAATTTGCTTCTAAGAGAAAAGAACCCAAATGATATTAGTGATGCAAAAAACATCACAGTTAATTTAGAGAACGATTTAGTAGCTATGGGGGAATCCACTTCACCAGAATTCTCTAGGAAAAAGGAAGTTAAAACAGAAACGAAGATACAACTACTTGTTGATGATAAAGAAGTAGCAGTAGGTGCTAGCAGTGTAGAAAAACTTGTGGAGAAATTTGAGAAATTGGCTGATGTTTTAGGAACTCTTAGTAATAAGCTTTCTAGACTTGATAGGAATCAATCTTCTTCCACTTTTCTGGCTAACTGTAATTTTCAGAGATGACCTAACGGGCAGGAAAAAGATAAAAAGGTTGATGAATCACCTCTAGTTCCTCCTAATAATTTGATGAATGTTTTTGTCCAGATCTTTGGTGTAAGGCTTGCTGTGCTCCTCATAGTGGGGAGAATTGTGCTGTATTTGCTGATTTTGTTTATTGAGTTGCTCCGGAAGCCAGATATACCCAGATGAGGATGTTCAACATAAGTCAATAAATACTTGTTGGGAGACATCATAGCATTCAGATGGATAAGATGATCATATCTTACAGATTAATGTTCTCGGCAGGAAGGTACTACATCTTTCTCAGAATTGCATGATGAAATTAAAAGAAGGTATGATTCAAATGCCAATTTTAAATCAGCAAGCAATGATACCATCTAGAGAGGAAAAAAAGTAGCACAGGATCGGATGGTTGCAGAAACTGTTAAGGTTTATAGTAGGAAAACTAAAATTCCAAATGTTGCCCCATATACCTCAAAGAAAGCACCCATAAATGGAAGCAAACGACAAACCAATGCAGTTTTTGTAGACCAACCAAAGACATCTATGAGTAGTCCAGTTGTAAATCACAAACCAGTCACTTTGCTGCCTTCTGCATATAAGCTTGATCTTTCACAAAAATTGGCAAAAGTGAAAATCCTGATGCCTTTAACTGAACTAATTCCAATACCTTAACATAAGAGAAAATTAATGAACTTATTTGAATTGAATGATACCATAGACATGGCTGATGATAGTCCCGGGATTTACTTGGGGATGATCCTCATACTAGGACTGCTACTCCTTTCTATATATCCTTGCTGGTTAATGGTCTCCTCCTTCATAATTGCACGTTTGATTTTGGGGCTAGTAGTAATGTCATGTCAGTTGATGTGATGAAAGCCTTAGGGTTACATGTTTCTGGACCATATAGGAACCTTGTTGCCATGGATTATAGACAAGTTGAAGTGATGGCAACCGGATCAGATTTAAACCCCTTAACCCTTTCCTAAACCTCTTTTGTAGACCGGCTTGTCTTTTTATCATTTAATGCTACTGTTAACCGGCCACTGGGCCACCGAGGAATAAAACTCTTGTCACTGGCCACCGGGCCCCCGGTTACTTTAACAATGCACCTTTTAACCGGCCACCAGCCCACCAGAATATAAATCCACCGAGACACTTTAAGGCTGGTCTTTTCGAGGGTTTTAAGGACGGTTCAGTTACTCTTTGTTTTCGGTCGTTGATCTCTTACGATGATCAACGATTAGATCCCTGCCATGTCACCAAATCCACGATTTCCCACCAGCTTCAGATTGTGGCGAAGTTCGTATGAACTTCATTCCTCCTACTCATGAGATTCAACTCATCCACCTCTTTACTTCACACAAAGACTCACTCTGATAATCACACATCCACCCCAAACTGACTAGGCTCAACTGCCATATACAATCCTCTGAATCCCGTCACATGATCACTCTCTAATATTTTGATTTTAGTCACCTCTACAGAGTTTATACACGCAGACCCTACTTATTCATTCTCAGATTCATCCACACAATAACAACATAATATTGCAGAGAGGCATATACAACAATGGAGGCATAAATACACTATAATTTCATTAACTATATTTCTGTACACAACTCTATAAACCCTGAGCTACCTCCTACCTCTCAATTGGCCTGATTTTACACAGCTTGGGCGCTTCCTTGGCCCTCGCCTAATTTCACTCTGGTTTTGGCTACACTCCCGTTATGCCGGTAGGCTTACAAATATATACATTGGAATACATTGGAAGATTAACTTCCGGATCACTTAAGATCTCCAATACATTCCATTAAATCTGCGATTTATTCCTAAAGCTTCTCTAAATCATCTAAATCTGCTAACAAACAGATTTGTACATTACATGGCAATTCCACATTGAAACAAACACTCCTATGTGGTTAATATAGTCTTCTAGAACCTTTATACACTAAGGAAAACATATGTAATGAAATTAAGGGAAACCCATTCCCTTCCAAGACCTCCTAGAGGCTTCAAATTTCAAGATTGATTGACTAGGGTGCGATGCTCCTGCATCAGGAAGTCATCAGATTAATTAAGAATTTACAAGTTAGGTTAGTTGCTTATCCAAAGAAGGTCTTTTCTATGGTTGTAGTAGTTGTAGATGTTCCTGAGTATTGGGGCATGCTTCTTTCTAGATGATGGGGGGTAATTTCTAGTTTGATCTTCCTTATGCCACCATCCCTACTGCACCTTACCAAACAGTTAGATTATATAGAGAACATATGATGCTTCATAACATAGATGATCCTAATAGTGCTGATAATAATTTTTAAAGAGGGAGATGATATGGGTAACTAGACTGTTTTTGTGGAACTTGATCCTCCAACTTGCCTGGCTAAGATTTTACCATATAATGATTTATATGCTCTTTGGACTATGAACTTTGATGGGGCTAGGGCAAGGTATGGATTAGGTGTCTGTGTTATTTTTACAACTCCTCTAGGTCAATCACTTCCTTTTCCATTTAGCTTAGAATTTTATTGTATTAATAATGTAGTAGAATATAAAGCTTTGATTTTAGGACTTAATGTAGCTAAAGATTTGAAAATCAAAGTTTCAAAATTTATAGTGATTTTGACATGGTTCTGCAACAAGAAATAGATCAATGCTTAGCTAAAAACCAGAGGTTGAAATTATATGAGAATGCAGTTTTGCATTGTATTGAGCATTTTCATGCATTTTCAATGGAGTCAATTCCTAGGGACTAGAACCAAGAGACAAATTCTATGGCTTCTTCAGTAGTTAGTTTCTAGCCATGCCCTTCTCTACCATTCTGCAAGAAGTAGAAGTGGTTTTTAGACCCTTAGTGATAGACAATGCAAACACCTAGTAGGTATCTCAGAATGATGAGCATATTTTACAATTTCTGATGTATTGTTGTGAATTTGTGTGTAGTGTGGGAGATGAGTTAGAAGGACCAGTTCTTGTACAACTTAGGACTAATAAAATTCCAAGGGGATTGATTCCTTTGGAAAAGTTTCTTTGATCGAGACAATCAAACTAAGGTACATCTAAAGCTTTCTAGTATTGGTGTTGATTTTGATGAGGTTAATGGTCGTATAGGAAAAGTCCTAAGATTGTGAAGATGGTCAAGGCTTGCCACCCAGATGAAAGGAAAAATATGAAGGATCTAATTAGAGATTTTTGAGACATCTTTGCTTGGACCTATGACAACATAGAGGCTTATTAAACCAAAGTGATTAAACATAATAATCCTTTGAAGAAGGGTGTTAAGCCTTTCCATCAAAAGCAGACAACGATGAACCCCAAGCTTGTGCCTATCATTCAAAGGAATTACAGAAGCTTTGCAATGCCCTTATAATTGAACAAATCAGGGATTCTTCTTCAATCGTGAATATGTTCATTTACACAAAAAGAATGGTGAAATTTGTTTGTGCATTGATTTTGAAAAGATGAGGTGGGTTTTGAAAAGACCATTGCTTTCATGAGTCGTGGCTTGAAGGGAGCTAAGTTGAATTATATACTTATGGAAGAACAAATCTACACACTTGTGAAAAGCCTTGAAACACTTCCATTCTTCCATATGGAACATAAAAGTGATTCCTTATGTTCCTCGTCTGATGGTGAACGAAATCTTGTCACAGTAGGAATAAGAGGGAAAAAGAGAAAGATGGATCACTAAGATCCAAGAGTATGATTTGGAATTAAAGCCTACAAAATTATTAAAGGAAAAGGACTTTCCAAGTTGATAGCTAAAGGTGAAATTCAAGAAGACATCCCAAATGCAAAATAAGAAGAACATGTTTGTGCCACATTTGAGCAAATGAATGAACAAGTTTGGTACAAAGACATCGTCTACTGTTTGAAAAATCTTTCTTGTCCTTCATATTTGAGTAAGAATCAATGTAGATCTCTAAAATTGCAAGCAACTTAGTATTGTTTTACATCAGCTAGTTTGGAATGGAAGAATTTCGACAAATTGAATCTGAGATGTGTAAGTAAAAAGGAGGCTAAGGAGATTTCGAAGGAGTTGCATGGTGGAGTTTGTGGTAGACACTTTTACAGAAGGGTGATAACACATAAGATACTTCGAGCAGGTTATTATTGGGCTACTCTCTTTTCATATGCTAATTTTGACGTCAGCTCTTGTGAGTTTTGTGAACATTTTGTAGGAAAATAGAAGTTACCAAGCTTGTCTCTTGACCTATTGGTTGTTGAAGCACCATTTTAGTAGTGGGATTTGGATTTTGTGGGTGAGATGATCTGAAACAGATCAACAACAAACATGAATGGTTTGTAAAGCTCAACACACACAAGGACTTGACAATAATTGAGTTGAAACAAACAAAAGACAATGCAAGCATTAAAAATTAAACGGATGGAAAGAAAGAAAAAAATGAATGAGAAAAAATGATATAGGAGAGAAGAAAGTTGGGGAATGTGAAATGAAAGGACAAAGATGCTAGGCCTTCCCATTGCCCCCAACTCTGCCTATATCTTCTTAGAGATTGAATCACAAAGGGTCTTTTGGCCAAGAGGAGAGGATGCAAAGAAGAAGCTTGTTGTATAAACTCCTGAATGGCCTAGAGAGCCAATGGCTTACAATGTAACCTTACAACTATCAAAAATAAACACTGAGCAACCATTTGAAGCTAGTTTTCCTATTTGGGTTTCCAAGGTAAAATCTTTGTTGTTATTATGGTGTATTTAATTACTTGTGATTAAGCACTCTACTATGTGGATGTTATGTTCCTTGTTCTAGTTATCATATGGGATTGATTGATGGTTTTCATCACACGGTTTATTGCATTATTGTTTCCCTATATGTACTCTTTATACTATTGTTGTCAAAATCGTGATAGTATCATCACGAGTTGTTTTAAGTGAGGGTGATATTATCGCTCGATGATATCACGATATTATCGCCCGACGATAATATCGTGATTCAACCCAAAATATCGCCAATACACGGACTGTCCGGGAAATAAAGGCGGAAAGTGAGTTGTTTTGTCATTTTGCAAACAAAAAGAGGAGTTTGGGGAGAAAAGGAGAAAGAGATGATTTTTTCTTCAACCAAGGAAGAGGAGGAGAGGGTTTTCCTTTTCCATCACCATTTCATTGTGGAGTGGGGATTGATTCTCCTCAACCATAGGCGCATTTGCAGGTATGGAAAACAATTTCCACCTTTTTTAGTTTTTTTTTTTAGATTTTTTCTAGGGTTTCCTCAACCCATTAGTTTTCCCTCATCCTGCTAGGGAGAGAGTGTTTTTATCAGCCATCATCAATTTATTGTGGAGGGGGGATTGATTCCCATTGGCTGTTAGTGAATTTTGTAGGTATGTGTAACAATTTCCAACTTTTGTTTTTTTTTAAATTTGTGATAGGTTTTGCAATCCCTATCATTTCCCCCCCTTTTTGTTGAGTATTACTGGACTGTGGGAGATCTACTCTTTAGGGAGAATCTAATTTTTTTTTATGCAAAAAAATTGTATTTTGATTCTTCAATGTTGATTTTAATTTTTTCAATTTTTTTTTGTGCCCTAGGTTTAATCATTACTTTGAAGATTCAAAATGCCAAGAAAATTGGACCCCATGTGGGAATATGGTGAACCCAAGGGGGGGGTTTAATAAACAAAGGTTGAATTACAAGTTGTGTGGGAAGGAAATAATGGGGGCAATTAGCTGGTTGAAATACCACCTTGCACAAATTTCGGGACATAAAGTGGGAATTTTCAAAAAGTTAACTCCATAAATTATTCATAATGCCAACAAAGCACTTGATGACATGGGTATAGCTAGAGGTCATAGGTAAGCTATGAAAGCTCAGTTTGCAAGGGGAGGAGGTGGAAGATCCAAGGGGAGAGGAAGTGACAATGTTTCTTCGCCCTCACCTTCCAGAATGCCCTCGTCGACCTCATCTTTTTTTTTCCTAGAACCACAACTGGTGCACAACCTTCTATCAAGTCAATTGTCAAAATAAAGAAGCAAGAGGTTGATAAGCTTGTGGGTAAGTGTTTCCTGTGGAGTGACATTCATTTTAACATTGCCAAGAACAATCCATTCTATCAACCTATGTTTGATGTGGTTTCTATTGTTGGCCCAAGGTACAAGGCCCCTACCTATGATGAGTTGAGAGGGCCTATCCTTCAAAATGAAAAATTCGATTGCACTAGTAGATTGGAGGAGCTTAAGGCATCATGGGAAATCACTGGATGCCCTATGATGTCAAATGGTTGGACTGATCAAAAGGGAAGGACCCTTCTTAACTTCTTAGTTAATTGTCCCAGGGGGACAATGTTTATTAAATATGTTGATGCATCAATGCATATTAAAGATGCATTATTATTATGTGAGTTGTTGGACGAGAGGTGGGTCCACAACATAATGTCTAAGTCCCCGTTGCTAAATATGTTGTTGCAAGCAAGTTACTTATGCAAAGGTATTCGACCTTGTTTTGGACTCCTTGTATTGCACATTGTATTGATTTGATTTTGGAGTGTTAGGCCCCCCATGTCTAGGGGTAACTGGAGGAGATCATGTCTCGAGGCCCGCAATGGAGAACATGATCTACACCACGATGATGATGATCAACATGTCCACAGATGCCAGCCCAGCAGCCCCCTGATTTGCCTCCCAATTGCATCAACCAAGGCTCATCATATTCAAGAAGCCCAAAATATGGGGCATGGTAAGCTAGCGTCACAATGAGGTATGGTTAGTCCTATTTTC
This sequence comes from Picea engelmannii, assembly GCA_009831015.1. Classification (NCBI taxonomy): domain Eukaryota; kingdom Viridiplantae; phylum Streptophyta; class Pinopsida; order Pinales; family Pinaceae; genus Picea; species Picea engelmannii. The sequence continues at coordinate 292,511 of ML782833.1, forward strand.
ATGCAAGGTGTTGTGTTTAATTTATAGGGCATGTGGACGAGGATCATTGATTGAAGTTGGATAGTGGATCACTTGCTTGAGAAATTGTCTTGGTTGCCTTGTTTCACCTTGGTGGTCAACTTATATGCCCTAGTCTCGTGTTGTCACTGCCCAGGGAAAAAGGGTAATACTGGGGGGGGCTCCCAAGGGTAACGTCTTCTCCCGACCATACTTAACATTTTCCATCATAAATACTTTTACATATCCCAAACTTCGGCTATGGTCCATTCTCTCATGAGAAGAAGGGGTTGAAGGCCCAGAGTATGATGCAATTGCTCTATGTATATGTTCTTGCTAAATTGTAAAGGCCACCATAAAAGCCTCGGGCCAGCTTGAGCTCTACCCCCTCTAATGGTAATCACCCTTGTCCAGATGCGAATGAATGCACCAATTATAAAGGACTACTACCTAGTAAAAAGTAAAGGAATGAAGCTTGAAACCTTATAAAGGGGACTTGCAAATGATAACTGGGTATCAAAAGGAAAATAAGGGGTTTGAAATGAAAAAAGTACCAAGGAAAGGGTATCTCAAGCAAGCAAGCATCACCTCTACAAAGGCGCTCATAGAAATGGATACCATAAACCATGAAGTAAGTCTAATACCATATCACATTCTCACTTGCTCTTGATGGGTTTTTACTTTCCCTTGTCCCTCTCGGGACCTATCCCTCTACCTAGGTTATTAGTTTCATGTCTAGGTGGCACATCTAGTAGGGTTGGATGAAGGCCCTCCCATTCTTAAACTTGGCAACCCTCACAAGGTCTTGGGCTTGGGTGATACTTGAAGGGGATACTAGGGTGAATTGTTTACATGGTTTGTACCTTAGGCATCAACTTACTTTGCATGATTTAAGGACTAACGTGTCTTATGAACATTGGTTTACTTTGTCTTATATTCTGCTTTGTTTTGAATAGCCCTGACATGGTTCTTTGAAGGACATCTCGGGTTGTGCCCAGGATGTTGTGCCCTATTGCAGGACTTTGGCACGTGTGATGGAGAGCAGTGAGTCATTCAGTGACTCAACACCCTCAAATAGTGGCTCTCACATCCTTGGAACCTTGGAAGATGGACAGAATGGCTTGGTTTGAGCATTTTTTGTCAGTATGCCACATACATCGGCTGAGAAGCCCACAGGCTAGGCAGAGCACTCAGAGCCTATTGTGCACAGAGGATGGAAGATGTTTCCTTTGGAGGCACTTTGACAGCACTAGAGGATGAGACTACACCCCTCCTGCACTTGGACATGGCCTTTGGAGGCCTATGATGTCACCCTCTAGCGCTTGATGTCACATTGGAGGCTAGGGTTTGATGGATGTCGTTCCACAGATGATTTGGCATGAGGAGACACCTTGCCTCACACTCTTGCACATTGAGGCATGACACATGGCCTTTGGAGGCCCAAAAATTCACTCCTTGAGCATGACGTCACCTTTCTAGCATGTGATGTCACCCTTCTAAGGTTTTATAATTTATTTTATGTATTTTGTATTTTTGGCATATTGTAGAGGCAAATGAAGGGGTTGACCCTCTTCTAATTTGTTGTTGACAAACTTACGTGGACAAATTGGTTAAGGTGGCCTCATATAAATAGGCCACCTTCTCATTTCATTTTATCATGATTCATTACTCACCATTTTTGAAGAGGAATTTCTGCAATTAGGGTTTTGTCTCATGGTATCTTGGCTAAAGTAAGTTAATTTTCTGCAATTTATCTTTATGTTGTTATGTTTCATGGTGAATTTTGCTACTTTATGCTAGACGTCTTACTTGGTGAAACCCTAAGAGAGGAGCATAAGTGTTTCTTCCTCTCAAAAGGTTATTCTTGTTCAAAATTGGTGAAGCTTTCTTGCTAGGGTTAGCATCATAAAGCCCTAAAGTGCTAGCACTTTAGGATTTTAGCCCTAGACACTTGATTTTGATCTAGTTGAAGCATTTGTAAAATTTCAGACCCCAACCCAGTTTCAGTCTCACTGATCTTTCAACCAATGTTTAATGCCCAAACCTAGAATTTTAATAGCCAATTAAACACAGCAGAAAATACTTTTCAGAACTGAAACATGAGGATTCTGAACATCGTTTATAACATAGAAATAAAATATCAGCATCACATAAACTCAGAAAATATTAACACAGTGATTTTCGATCTAACAGCGACCCTAGAAAAACCCACAAGGGGAAAACCAGTGAGAGAGGGAGTTTTTATTATTTAGGAGCTTCAAAGAAATTTTGTTACAGCATGTTCATCTTCAGAAATTTAAATGACAAACTTATCTCGATAACCGTGCCAAGTCTTCACACAGGAAAATGAGCCAAACTCTTCAAAACTCTTTCCAGAATTTTCTGCAATAAATTACAGGTCTGCTCCTCGATCTCTGTGCCTCCAAATGGTTGTACGTCTGCCTTGAAATTCGTGCCAACTTCAGCAAATTTTTGGGTGCATTAATGGTTGTACGACCATCTTGAAAACCGTGCCAAACTTTCCAGAAAAACAACACAGCAACCTGCCTCAATTTTTGTGCCAAGAAGTGACTGTACGGAATCCGTACGGTATTGCCTATGTACAACAAACTGTCCCTCCTTGAAAGTTGTGCCAAAGTATGGCTGTACTGACTGATAAATCTGTATCGTACGGACATAATTAAATGTTCTATTCCTCGATTTATGTGCACACAAAAGATTGTATGGACCTCAAAATCCGTGTTGTATGGCCTCCTGTGTATACTGAACTCCTTGCCTCGATTTCTATGCTAGTTCACAACCTTGGGATGCATGCCCTAGCTCTGCAAAAATGGCCTCTTCTCAAACTCGAAAATGCTCTCTCAAAATGTCTCAACAACCATAGAATGGTGCGCCCTCCTTACCATAATCGACCTCATGAGGGAATCTCAAGGGTCATCTCATCTAATGGTTGAGATTAGATGAGATCAATGGTGGGGATAAAATCACTTTACTTACCCACTTTCCCTAAGTCTCCAAAAAGTCACCTTTTAATTTGCATCTCACAAATTAAATGACTAGGGTCCACATTAGGCACTTTCTCACCTCTTAGGCACCTAGGTGATGAGAAACACTTGCCTAGGTACTTTTTAATTAAATTTTTAACACTCCCTATTACCAAGGAAAGTGTTACTCACCACTCCAAGCTTGTCCCTGAAAAATACAAACTTGCCTCTGCCCAATGCTTTGGTGAGTATGTTTGCAACCTGCTCCTCTGTAGATATGTACTGTAGCTCCACAACTCCTCTCTGAACATAGTCACGGATGAAGTGATAACAAATCTCGATATGCTTAGACCGGTCATGAAAAACTGGATTCTCCGAGAGTTTAATGCAACTTTGATTATCACAGTAAATCACGGTAGGCCTCAACTGCACACCGAACAATCCCACCAGCAACTTGCGAAGCCAAAGGGCCTCACAACTGGCTTGACTGGCCGCCATATACTCAGCCTCTGCAGAACTCAAAGCCAATGACTTTTGCTTCCGACTGAACCAAGACACAACTGCTGAGCCCAATCCGAAACAACACCCTGAAGTACTCTTCATGTCACTAACACATCCTGCCCAATCTAAATCTGTATAGCCAACCAGACGAACTACATCTCCTCTCTGATAGTCCAGACCATAATCTACCGTACCACAAAGTTACCTAAGCACATGTTTTGCTGCCACTCAGTGCACTCTCCTAGGCTCCACCGTGAATTGACTGAGAGTGTTGACAGCAAAACAAATATCTGGCCTAGTATTGACCAAATACATCAATGACTTGATCAATTGACGATACAAAGTGGAATCCACCAACTGTGACTCAGAAGCATGAAGCTTCTTCCAGTTGGTAATCATAGGAGTGGTCATGGGCCTACTGTCCTCCATCTGAAATCTCCTCAAAATGTCACACACATACTTCCCCTATCCCAGGAAGATGTGTCCAGGGTCCTGCCAAACCTCAAATCCCAAGAAGTAATGCATCAGTCCGATATCAGTCATCTCGAACTCTGAAGCAAGGCTCTCCTTGCAGCTGTTGATGAGTCTCTCTGCCCCTGTAATGAATAGATCATCCACATATAGTAAGGGAATGAGAGGATCCTCTCCAACCACAATGCAGTATAGGTTGGGATCTGCCTCACTCTTCTCAAAGCCCAACTGCTGCAAATAGGCATCTATCCTCGAATACCAAGCTTTGGGAACTTGTTTCAACCCATACAATGCCTTCTTCAGTCTACAAACATGAGACTCTCTCCCATGCACCTCAAAGCCCAATGGCTGCTCAATATACACCTCCTCCTATATAAGACCATTCAAAAATGTAGTCTTCACATCCATCTAGTGGATCTTCCAACCCATCTCTGTTGCAATGGATATCACTACCCTGATCGAAGTGTATCCAGCCATCGGCGCAAAGGTCTCATCATAGTCGACTCCCTCAACCTGTGAAAACCCCCGAGCCACAAAGCGAGCTTTGTACTTCTCAATGATGCCATCTGCAGCATGCTTGAGTTTATAGAGCCACCTGGAAGTCACCACTGACTTCCCCTCAGGTCTAGGAACAACTTCCCAGACATCGTTCTTCATGATGGAATTGTACTCTTCCATCATGGCATCTCTCTAAACCTGTCTACCAGTAGCCTCCTCAAAAGTGGAAGGCTCAGACTCCCGAATATTGCTCACCATCGCGATGTAGCTGCAAAACCTCTCGAGAGGTTTACTCTTCCTCACTGCCTGTCTGGGATTCCCCACTGAACCCTGTGCCTCCCTCAAAGTATCCTGAAGCCACTTGGGCTTCCTCCTCTCTGAAGTAGTGTCCCGTGGAGGGGACTCTCCCTACTCAACCCCATCTCCTGAAGACAATGATCCTGATGTAGACTCTGGAGTACTCGATACTGAAACTGTGGACCAGTAGCCTGCGAACCTGAACCATGTGTCCCTGTCACCTGTGAACCTGTCGTCACCAAAACTAGTGGCCCCGAACTCTGTGTCACTATAGTCTGCTGCGGACTCACCTGAATATGAGGTGAAGACTCCTCACCCCTCTCTGTCCCCCTAGACTTTCTAAAGGCTCTGTCCTCCTCAAATCTGACATCCCTCCTCAAGACAATCTTCCTCGAGGAAGGAAGGTATATACAGAAAGCCTTTGAAGTCTCACTGTACCCAACAAAGATCCCTCTCTCTGTTGTGGGCTCCAGCTTTGTCCTCTTCTCAGAAGGGGCATGTGAATATGTGATGCACCCAAAAATCCAAAAGTGCCCCACCTCAGGCTTCTTCCCAGAAAAAGCCTCCTCGGGAGTCATGCTCCCCACAGCCTTGTGAGGACTCTTGTTCTGCAAATAAACTACAATGTAGCATGCCTCAGCCCATAGAAATAGTGGCAACCCCTGATCATGTAGCATGGATCTCACAGCCCCAACAATGGCCCTGTTCTTCCTCTCTGCAACCCCATTCTACTGGGGGTTGTAGGGAATAGTCAACTCTCTCCTGATGCCCTCTCCTACACAAAATTCCATGAACTCCTTGGAGGTATACTCACCCCCATTGTCCGTCCTCAGAACTCTGATTTTCTTCCCTATCTGGTTCTCCACAAGAGCTTTGAACTCTTGGAACCGACTGAAGACTTGTCATTTGGTCTTCATGAAGAAAATCCAAGACTTCCGTGAGAAGTCATCAATGAATACAACATAGTATAGAAAACCAGTCAACGATGTCGAAGACATCGGGCCACATACATCTGAATGAATAAAATCAAGAATCCTTACTGCTCTACTGTCACTGCTCGGAAAAGCAGTCTTGGGGTACTTTCCCAAAGCACACCCCTTGCACAACTCATGGTGCTCTGAACTGAAATTTGGAACTCCAGTCACCATCTCCCTCAATACCCTCAAAGCCCCATGGTGCAAATGTGCCATCCTCCTATGCCATAGCTCACATAGGTCACTGCTGCTGGTAGTATGAATCAATGATCTCGCTGGCTGGAACATAATCTTGTACAGCTACTCATGTCTAGTCCCCATCACTTTGGCCGAAGTGATACTAGACCCCTTTGGGTAAAGGAGCACCTGCCCATCACGGAACAAAACCTCAAAGCCCCCCTCCTCAATAGCAGAAACTGACACTAAGTTCTTCTTCAAGCCCGGAACATATAGAACCTCTGTCAAAGACATGGGAGGCAAAGACTCCCTCTGAAATGATACAGTCCCACAACCAACTGCCTTGACCACCCGATCATCTCCAAGCACCACCTCAACATCTCCAATCTGTGTAAGGTCTATCAAGTGCTCACGAACCCCTGTCATATGGCAAGAGGCACCACTGTCAATATACCACATATCTGAATGAGTGGTCCTCGTGGATAAACACGCAACCAAGGAAAATTCCTTGTCAAACTTGGTGGAAAACTCTTCCACCGCTGCTGAAGTTGTTGTTTGTTTCTTCTTCTTGTTAGGACACTGACCTGCATAGTGCCCAAACTTGTGGCATGCAAAGCACTTGACTTTGCTCATGTCTTTCTTCCCTTCACCCTTGGGCTTGTTTCCTCCCTTTGGATCATTTTTGAACTTCTTCTTGTTGTTGGCAGTAAGAGCCACATTCTCCTCCTCGTGACCTGTAAATGAACTTCCATGTAGATAACCTCTCCGGGTCTCCTCCTGAACAAAGTCATCCCAAAGACGTTCAAAGTTTGGAAGCTTCTCCCTAACAACAATGCCCTCCACAAAAACAGCCCATTGTTCGGAAACTCCATTCAATGTTGTTCTCACAAGTTCACTGTCAACTATAGCCTCCCCCACAACTCCAAGCTCATCTCTCACCTGTGTCAATCTAGTAAGGTAAGTGACCACATTTTCAGCCTTGGTCATTTTTATGCTCTTCAGTTTTTCCCTCAAACCCATCTTCCGATTTTCATTAGTACTCTGGTACAATTTTGTCAAAGACTCCCACATCTCATAGACATTGACTTCCCCGTCAAGTGAGGAATCAAATGGTCCTTGATGGCATCAAGAATAATCCTCTTAGTCTTGATACTCTTCTTAGTGTAAGTTGCAAGAAGAGTAGCATCAGTAGGTACCACCACAGGATGAGTTGCGGTATTTTCCACAATGTCCCACAACTCATTTTCTTGCAACAGCAAGATCATCCTCTCCTTCCAAGCACCAAAATTTGCTGCCCCATCAAGTCTGTCCTCAACTCTCAAACCTGTAACCATTGACCCCTTTCTGCTGAAAATGAAAAATTCAAAAATCTGCCCTGTTAAGTGACTGTTGTCCCAACTTTCTGACTTGCTGAAATATCTCTGCTTCTTTCAACTCAGCTTTGATACCATGTAAAATTTCAGACCCCAACCCAGTTTCAGTCTCATTGATTTTTCAGCCAATGTTTAATGCCCAAACCCAGAATTTTAAAAGCCAATGAAACACAACAGAAAATAATTTTCAGAACTGAAACATGAGGATTCTGAACATCGTTTATAACGCAAAAACAAAATATCAGCAACATATAAACTCAAAAAATATTAACACAGTGATTTTCGGTCTAACAGCGACCCTGGAAAAACCCACAAGGGGAAAACCAGTGAGAGAGGGAGTTTTTATTATTTAGGAGCTTCAGAGAAATTCTGTTACAGCATGTTCATCTTCAGAAATTTAAATGACAAACTTATCTCGATAACCGTGCCAAGTCTTCACACAGGAAAATGAGCCAAACTCCTCAAAACTCTTTCCAGAATTTTCTGCAATAAATTACAGGTCTGCTCCTTGATCTATGTGCCTCCAAATGGCTGTACGGCTGCCTTGAAATTCGTTCCAACAGCATCAGCAAATTTCTGGGTGCATTAATGGTTGTACATTTGTCTTGAAAACCGTGCCAAGTCTTCACACAGGAAAATGAGCCAAACTCCTCAAAACTCTTTCCAGAATTTTCTGCAATAAATTACAGGTCTGCTCCTTGATCTATGTGCCTCCAAATGGCTGTACGGCTGCCTTGAAATTCGTTCCAACAGCATCAGCAAATTTCTGGGTGCATTAATGGTTGTACGTTTGTCTTGAAAACCGTGCCAAACTTTCCAGAAAAACCACACAACAACTTGCCTCGATTTCTGTGCCAAGAAGTGACTATATGGACCTATACAAAATTTGTACGGTACGGCCTGCGTATGACAGGTTGTCCCTCCTCGAAAGTTGTGCCAAAGTATGACTGTACTGACTGATAAATCCATACCATACGGACATAATTAAATGGTGTTTTGTTCCTCGATTTCTATGCACACAAAAGACTGTACGGACCTTGAAATTCATGTTGTACGGCCTCCTATGTATGTTGAACTCCTTGCCTCGATTTCTGTGCTAGTTAGCAGCCTTGGGATGCATGCCCTAGCTTTGCAAAAATGGCCTCTTCTCAAGCTCAAAAATGCTCTCTCTTGCTCTCTCTCAAAATGTCTCAACAACCAAAGAATGGTGCGCCCTCCTTACCCTAATCGACCTCATGAGGGAATCTCAAGGGTCATCTCATCTAACGATTGAGATTAGATGAGATCAATAGTCGGGATAAAATCACTTTACTTACCTACTTTCCCTAAGTCTCCAAAAAGTCCCCTTTTAATTTGCATCTCACAAATTAAATGACTAGGTCCACATTAGGCACTTTCTCACCCCTTAGGCACCTAGGTGATGAGAAACACTTGCCTAGGTACTTTTTAATTAAATTTTAACAGCATTAAGAAGGGAGAAAAGATTGCTAGAGCCCAAATGTGCTTGCACTCTAGCAATCCTTCTCTTTAAGGTTTAAACCCTAAGGCCCTAATGTGCTAGCACCTTAGAGTTTAAGTGCTACCTCTTAATGTCCATTAGTTTAATCTTCAAGTATTGTTGCATTTGCTGTTATAAAGACTCCATAGCCCTCAAAGGCACTGATCTCTAAGCTCTCTCATGGTGAATTGATCAACAAACACTTTCTTTCAACTCTCTCAAGCATCCTACTAACTTTACTAACACTAACTTGAGCTAACTCACTAGTAAATTTGTTGTTGTTGCAAAAGTTTGTTACAGCCACTCGAGAACACTTTAATTTGCTGCATACATTGATCTAAAGGTGGTTTATCATACTCAGAAATTGCATTGAACAATTGGATATTAATCTACTTGATATATGCTAAGTTTTCCTTGTCAATTGTTGCATTTATGATCTTTAATTATTGCTGCTGTTATAAATCTTTTACTGCTGTTCTTTGCTGCAAATTCATGACAGCCATAGCCACTTTTTCATGTCTAGTGTCTTTAAGAGGCATTTATTGCTTGTTTGAACTTGGAAATAATCATATACATGCTACAAAGTATTCTTGTTCTGGGAAGGTACTCAAACAACCATATACCTCTTATCTTTCCTTGACTTAGACTTTTATTTCGGTGATCAAGAGAGGGGGCGGTAGCCTTGGCTACTTTACTTGCTACTTTGATCCCTTGAGGTCACCATGGAAGCCTTCCTTGTGGTGGACCTCTTCCATCACTAAAACGTGGGAAGTTCTTATTAAGATGACAGTGGTAGGATCTTTTGTAGTTACGCAAGGTTTGGGTTACTTGTGTTGGGCTTTGCACAAGTACAAATCCTGCGATAACATTTTGGCGGCAGCGTCAGGGAGGATTGAGTCATTCTTGTCAATGAAATTACCTTTGGTAATTTTTTCTCGAAGCCCTCATCTCACAAGTTTACTTGGCAACCCCACTGATGGTAGTTCCCTCACCTTCCTTTGATGATCCAAAGGGGATCATCTCGCGACTCCATTGATATATTCCTAGGCGTCATCCTGCTCTCAACTTCGTGATATTGTATACTCTCAAGTGATGGAACTATGGCACCCTGGGGTTTTCATGAAAGATATCCTTCTATTGATTTTGAGAACATTCTCAGATACCCAAATGAGTTTGATGTTGATGCAAAATAGTTGGAAGACTATCCAAAATTCGAGGGTTTTGTCGACATTCATATTGTAGAGTTCTTTAAGTGACTATTAGAGACAAAACTGCATCACGAGGACATCCGAATAAATTTTTTTATATATTGCCTTCCTTTGGAAGTACGAAATTGGGTCAAGGATTGTTGCAAGCGAAAGGGAATATCTTCACTCATAGATCTCATTAGCAGATTTATTGAGTATTGGCGCCCAAATTATTAGACATATGAAGATGTCCTTCGAGATATCGCAGTAGTCCTTGAGGACAAAGGGTTCACCACTGAGATTATAGAAGATCTCAGGAAGGTGCACCATGCTCAAAACCAAGAACTCAAGGAAGAGATTTACGAAGAGGGTTACCAACCCCTTGAAGAGGAGGAAGAATCACCTCATGATCCTATTAGAGACAACGAAGATTTGATTGAAGAACGAGAACCTGAAAAGGTGAATCATGAGGAAGATCACCAAGTACATGAACATGAGTTTCCTTGTAAATATACCGAAGAAGAACACTTTCATGAAACACACCTTGTTGAAGACTTAATCCCTGAAGAGGCTCCTCATGAGGATGAAGTGTTGGTATTTGCTCCTCCAGTTGATGAAGTGTTGGTAAGTTACACTCCTTTCCAAGTTTTCGATGTCGATGCATTTCATGAATGGGAAAGTGAAGATGTGTTAGAAGAACCCTTGGATGCATTAGACCCTTCATGTTATAACAGGAGTGATGATGTGATTAACGATATTGATGAGTTTATACACGTTGGGAAATGTAAATGGGATGTGAATTGTTATGGCTTTAATGGAGATCCCATTTATGATATTGAAGGTCATTTTCAATTGTTGTCGTTAGAACAACCATATGAGATGGCTATTGATTCAGATGCTTGGCAACAAGAAGATGACATGATTATAGATTTGTTCCAACCACCCAAGGATGACTTAGTACAACATTCTCATGATGATTTCAGATTGTATCCTGGGGGGTTTGATACTTATTCATTTGAGCACTTGGATTTGTTCTACGAAGAATATTTTCAACCACCTATATGCTCTAACTTTGATGAAGGTGCGGTCGTGATTTGCCCGAAGCGGGATTTTTGTGATGAGACTTTCCAACCTCCTCCTTTTCCTTCATCTCGCTATGTCACTAAGGATGCGGTTGGGAAACATGTTCCTTGTCCCAAGTTGTCTTCGAGGAAAACAAATTCCTTAGAATTCAAGGGTAGGTTGGATGTTTTAAGAAGAAATTTGACATCCCATATTTTAGGCCTCCCCTTGAGTAATTATCAGGCATCTTCCAGATTCTTGTTCATCCCTTCTCAAGCCTTGGGGAGTGACGAGGTCCGGGATAGTCATCCTTCGGGTTCTCTGAGTTAGCATTACGAGTCCTCACCTTATCACGACCCTATTCAAAGATGGATTGAGCATTCATGTGGAAATGTGACTTGGCGTAATTTGGTCCCTCCCTCCCACCTCCATGAGTTAGATTTTGTGATCGGATATGGTATAGTGCCTGCTCTAACCCATTTTCTTTTTGTGCTTGACTTATCCTTGTTTTGGTTTATGATGAAGCACAGGAGTATATATTCTGATACAATGTTGGGATGGTTTTACTAGTTATATGATTATACCTAGCATTTTAACTAACATAGATAATAGATTATATGTTGCATCATGCATATCATGCTAGTATAGTTGCATTTTCTTATATATACATGTTGCATTCTCATTTGCATATAACGAATACATGTTAGGAAAATGCATTTTATCATTGAAATTTTTGCTTTATCATGTCATAGTTACGGAAAATTTTTATTTTCAGTATGGTTTTGGATTATCATTCACAGACGGTGGATAACATCCACCGAAAGATACTTCTAAATGGTTTTGTTGGTTGAAGTGGGCACTGGATTGCAGGTCTACGACAACCAGAGATGTTGAGGTTCTCATGCGCTCTACGATGAGCACATGTCTCCATGTTGGAGCTAGATGTTACCCCCCTTATGCCTAGGGGTAACTGGAGGAGATCATGTCTCGAGGCTCGCAATGGAGAACATGATCTACACCATGACGATGAGGATCAGCATGTTCACAGATGGCATCCCAGCAACCCCCTGATTTGCCTCCCAATTGCATCAACCAAGGCTCATCACATTCAAGCAGCCCAAAATATGGGGCATCGTAAGCCATCATCACCATGAGGTATGGTTAGTCCTTTTTCATGCAAGGCATTATGTTTAATTTATTGGGCATGTGGACAAGGATCATTGGTTGAAGTTGGATAATGGATCACTTGCTTGAGAAATTGTCTTGGTTGTCTTGTTTCACCTTGGTGGTCAGCTTCTATGCCCTAGTCCTGTGTTGTCACCGCCCAGGGAAAAGGGGTAATTCTGGGGGGGGCTCCCAAGGGTAACGTCCTCTCCCGACCATACATAACATTTTCCATCATAAATCCTTTCACATATCCCAAACTTTAGCTATGGTCCATTCTCTCATGAGAAGAAGGGGTTGAAGGCCCAGAGTATGATGCAATTGCTCTATGTATATGTTATTCCTAAATTATAAAGGCCACCATAAGAGCCTCAGGCCATCTTGAGCTCTACCCCCTCTAATGGTAATCACCCCTGTCCAGATGCAAATGAATGCACTAATTATAAAGGACTATTGCCAAGTAAAAAGTAAAGGAATGAAGCTTGAAACCTTATAAAGGGGACTTGCAAATGATAATTGGGTATCAAAAGGCAAATAAGGGGATCAAAATGCAAAAAGTACCAAGGAAAGGGTATCTCAAGCAAGAAAGCACCACCTCTACAAAGGCGCTCATAGAAATGGATACCATAAGCCATGAAGTAAGCCTAATAGGCTAATACCATATCACATTCACACTTGCTCTTGATGGGTTTTTACTTTCCCTTGTCACTCTTGGGACCTATACCTCTACCTGGGTTATTTGTTTCTAGTCTAGGTGGCACACCTAATAGGGTTGGATGAAGGCCCTCCCATACTTAAACTTGCTAACCCTCCCAAGGACTTGGGCCTGGGTGATACTTGAAGGGGATACTAGGGTGAATTGTTTACATGGCTTGTATCTTAGGGATCAACTTACTTTGCATGATTTTAGGAATAACATGTCTTATGAACATTGGTTTACTTTGTCTTATATTCTGCTTTGTTTGACATGGTTCTTTGAAGGACATCTCGGGTTGTGCCAGAGATGTTGTGCCCTATTGTAGGACTTTGGCACATGTGATGGAGAGCAGTGAGTCATTCAGTGACTCAACACCCTCGGATAGTGGATCTCACATCCTTGGAACCTTGGACGATGGATAGATGGGCTTGGTTTGAGCAGTTTTGGTCAATATGCTACATACATGGGCTGAGAAGCCCACAAGCTAGGCAGAACACCCAGACCCTATTGTGCAGAGGTTGGAGGACGTTGCCATTGGAGGCACTTTGACAGCACCTAAGGATGAGATTACACCCCTCATGCACTTGGATGTGGCCTTTGGAGGCCTATGACGTCACCCTCTAGCCCTTGACATCACATTGGAGGCTAGGGTTTGATGGATGTGGTTCTAGATGATGATTTGGCATGAGACACCTTGCCTCACACTCTTGCACATAGAAGCATGACACATGGCCTTTGGAGGCCCAACGATTCACTCCTTGAGCATGACGTCACCTTTCTAGCATATGACGTCACCCTTCTAGGGTTTTATTTTATGTATTTTGTATTTTTGGCATATTGTAGAGGCAAATGAAGGGGTCAGCCCTCTTCTAATTTGTTGTGGACAAA